>WNGS01164539.1:29683-38748 GCA_020271785.1 Procambarus virginalis | reverse complement strand
GGTACCTGCTGCTGGTGACAGGTGTACCTGCTGCTGGTGACAGGTGGTACCTGCTGCTGGTGACAGGTGGTACCTGCTGCTGGTGACAGGTGGTACCTGCTGCTGGTGACAGGTGGTACCTGCTGCTGGTGACAGGTGGTACCTGCTGCTGGTGACAGGTGGTACCTGCTGCTGGTGACAGGGTTACCTGCTGCTGGTGACAGGGGTACCTGCTGCTGGTGACAGGAGGTACCTGCTGCTGGTGACAGGTGGTACCTGCTGCTGGTGACAGGTGGTACCTGCTGCTGGTGACAGGAGGTACCTGCTGCTGGTGACAGGTGGTACCTGCTGCTGGTGACAGGAGGTACCTTTACCTTGCAATGATTTTCGAGATGTTTATCCAGTTCTCTCTTGAACACCTGTGAGGGGTCAGCCAGTTATGCCCCTTATGTGTAGTGGAAGCGTGTTGAACAGTCTCGGGCCTCTGATGTTGATAGTTCTCTCTCAGAGTACCAGTTGCACCTCTAATTGGATATTCTGCACATCCTGCCATGCCTCCTGGTCTCATGTGATGTTATTTCTATGTGCAGGTTTTGGACCAGCCCCTCTACTATTTTTCCACGTGGAATTATTATATATCTCTCCCGCCTGCGCTTAAGAGAATACAGATTTAGGCTCTTTAGTCGGTCCCAATAGTTTAGATGTTTTACTGAGTGATTTCTAGCAGTAAAGGATCTCTGTGCGCTCTCCAGGTCAGCAATTTCTCCAGCTTTTAAAGGGGCTGTCATTGTGCAGCAGTACTCCACTCTAAGAGCACTAGCGTCTTGAAGAGTATCATCATTGGTATAGCATCTCTAGTGTGGAAGGTTCTGGTTACCCTGCTGCTGTTAGCAACAGGATAGCAAGCAGGTAGCAACTGTTGTTGCTACCTGCTGCTAACAACAGGAGGCGCCTGCTCCTGAACATTTGTGAGTGAATAAACAATAGATTTTATTTACTAATTCACTTTGTCGGGGCCACAAAGCCTGTGCATAGGCACGTGAAGGTGTTCCTACACCAGTTGCTGACCCTCTCCAGGACGCATCCCCCAACAGTTACCTAACTCCAAGCTACCTATTTTACTGCTAGGTGAAGACAGACATACGGTAAAAGGAAACCCTGTGATTATATCTGTGTTCGTCGATTGTGAGTGGAGGACGTAGACCACTATACTACAGACCCCATAATTTACCAAGGTATGACTGAGATAAAGTTTGTGGTTGTGTGTGGGTGGTGGTGGTGGTGGTGGTGGTGTGGTGGTGGTGGTGGCAGCCATCTTCCTCCTCAGCTCTCACCTAATCTCAGCATGGAAACTTAACGCAAGATATTAACATACCTCCATACCCTTGATCGTTGAGGCGGAGCAACGATGAGGTCAATGTCGTGTTGCTTCCTGTTATGTAGTTCTCCTCCCTCGGTCTATAACCCCCTGCGGGTTCCCCGGTTCTTCAGATTTATTTGACATGATTGGACTCCCCTATGATTAAGAGCCATTAATGAGAGTAATAGCGGCCCTGTTGCTGGTCTCGTTCTCCTGCTGTGTGTGCCGTCGTATTGTGGAGGCTTCCATATTACTACAGCTCTTATTGCTGTTGTTCTCACTATATAGTCACTCTACACGTGGCGGCTTGCGACCCGCTCATCCTTCACTGTGGAGTCCTTACTGGTCACCGGCCGCCTTTTAAATTTTTTAATTTTGCCCCGAGGGGCGAGTTTATTGGGCATCGCCACTCATCTTGTGAGTGGACACACCGCCATAGTGACAGTATTGGGCATCGCCACTCATCTTGTGAGTGGACACACCGCCATAGCCGCCCGTCACTCTCCTCTCCTACCAGGTGCTGGTCTTGTGCGCCGTAGGCCTACCACTCCTGACAATATTGTCTCTGTTATCATTACCTCATATTTCTCACGTTTGATTCCTGCACCTTACCTTTTAAAATTTATAGCACAGGTTGCGTTATCATTTATAGCGTATCTTATGGTAAGGATGGGGTGGGGGAGATGGGGAGCGGGGCGGGGAATTTTGGGGTGAGGTTTGGCGGGGGGGGGGGGTCAGAGGCTGGGAGGTTGCTGAGGAAAGGTTGATGGTATGGACACGTAGTGGAGTGTTGGTTGATGTATGGACACGTAGTTGGGTGTTGGTTGATGGTATGGACACGTAGTGGAGTGTTGGTTGAGGGTATGGACACGTAGTGGAGTGTTGGTTGATGGTATGGACACGTAGTGGAGTGTTGGTTGATGGTATGGACACGTAGTGGAGTGTTGGTTGATGGTATGGACACGTAGTGGAGTGTTGGTTGATGGTATGGACACGTAGTTGGGTGTTGGTTGATGTATGGACACGTAGTGGAGTGTTGGTTGATGGTATGGACATGTAGTGGAGTGTTGGTTGATGGTATGGACATGTAGTAGAGTGTTGGTTGATGGTATGGACATGTAGTTGGGTGTTGGTTGATGGTATGGACACGTAGTGGAGTGTTGGTTGAGGGTATGGACACGTAGTTGGGTGTTGGTTGATGGTATGGACACGTAGTGGAGTGTTGGTTGATGTATGGACACGTAGTGGAGTGTTGGTTGATGGTATGGACACGTAGTGGAGTGTTGGTTGATGTATGGACACGTAGTTGGTGTTGGTTGATGTATGGACACGTAGTTGGGTGTTGGTTGATGTATGGACACGTAGTTGGGTGTTGGTTGATGGTATGGACACGTAGTGGAGTGTTGGTTGATGGTATGGACACGTAGTGGAGTGTTGGTTGAGGGTATGGACACGTAGTTGGGTGTTGGTTGATGTATGGACACGTAGTGGAGTGTTGGTTGAGGGTATGGACACGTAGTGGAGTGTTGGTTGATGGTATGGACACGTAGTGGAGTGTTGGTTGATGGTATGGACACGTAGTGGAGTGTTGGTTGATGGTATGGACACGTAGTTGGGTGTTGGTTGATGTATGGACACGTAGTGGAGTGTTGGTTGATGTATGGACACGTAGTGGAGTGTTGGTTGATGGTATGGACACGTAGTGGAGTGTTGGTTGAGGGTATGGACACGTAGTGGAGTGTTGGTTGAGGGTATGGACACGTAGTGGAGTGTTGGTTGATGTATGGACACGTAGTGGAGTGTTGGTTGATGGTATGGACACGTAGTGGAGTGTTGGTTGATGGTATGGACACGTAGTGGAGTGTTGGTTGAGGGTATGGACACGTAGTGGAGTGTTGGTTGATGGTATGGACACGTAGTGGAGTGTTGGTTGATGGTATGGACACGTAGTGGAGTGTTGGTTGATGGTATGGACACGTAGTGGAGTGTTGGTTGATGGTATGGACACGTAGTGGAGTGTTGGTTGATGGTATGGACACGTAGTGGAGTGTTGGTTGATGGTATGGACACGTAGTGGAGTGTTGGTTGATGTATGGACACGTAGTGGAGTGTTGGTTGAGGGTATGGACACGTAGTGGAGTGTTGGTTGATGTATGGACACGTAGTTGGGTGTTGGTTGATGTATGGACACGTAGTGGAGTGTTGGTTGATGGTATGGACACGTAGTGGAGTGTTGGTTGATGTATGGACACGTAGTGGAGTGTTGGTTGAGGGTATGGACACGTAGTGGAGTGTTGGTTGATGTATGGACACGTAGTTGGGTGTTGGTTGATGTATGGACACGTAGTGGAGTGTTGGTTGATGGTATGGACACGTAGTGGAGTGTTGGTTGATGTATGGACACGTAGTGGAGTGTTGGTTGAGGGTATGGACACGTAGTGGAGTGTTGGTTGATGGTATGGACACGTAGTGGAGTGTTGGTTGATGGTATGGACACGTAGTGGAGTGTTGGTTGATGGTATGGACACGTAGTGGAGTGTTGGTTGATGTATGGACACGTAGTGGAGTGTTGGTTGATGGTATGGACACGTAGTGGAGTAAGGGGTAGGAAAGGTTGTGTGAGGGAGTGATGTGTATCGCTGTGGTGGATGGTCCTCGGGGCTCAGGGATAGAGGACAAACATGCACTCCTTTGAACATGTATCAACTATACAATGTATGTATGTGATGTACTATATAACCTGAGCTTGTACAAGCATCTTAATCACTTTCAGTGGTTAAGTGCTTAATAACACACTAGTTTCTCTATCAGCTATCTTACTCTCTCAGAGTAGGAGAGCCATAAATGAATGTGTATGTATGTGTACATGTGTATATATATAATGCATATATAATGCATATATATAATGCATAATATAATGCACATTAATAACACTATGTAAAAGACACATGGAGCACTTTATGTAGGGCATACGTAANTGTATGGACACGTAGTGGAGTGTTGGTTGATGGTATGGACACGTAGTGGAGTGTTGGTTGATGGTATGACACGTAGTGGAGTGTTGGTTGATGTATGGACACGTAGTGGAGTGTTGGTTGAGGTATGGACACGTAGTGGAGTGTTGGTGAGTATGGACACGTAGTGGAGTGTTGGTTGATGTATGACACGTAGTGGAGTGTTGGTTGATGTATGGACACGTAGTGGAGTTTGGTTGAGGTATGGACACGTAGTGGAGTGTTGGTTGAGGGTATGGACACGTAGTGGAGTGTTGGTTGAGGGTATGGACACGTAGTGGAGTGTTGGTTGAGGGTATGGACACGTAGTGGAGTGTTGGTTGAGGGTATGGACACGTAGTGGAGTGTTGGTTGGGTATGGACACGTAGTGGAGTGTTGGTTGAGGGTATGGACACGTAGTGGAGTGTTGTTGATGGTATGGACACGTAGTGGTGTTGGTTGAGGGTATGGACACGTAGTGGAGTGTTGGTTGATGGTATGGACACGTAGTGAGTGTTGGTTGATGTATGGACACGTAGTGGAGTGTTGGTTGATGGTATGGACACGTAGTGGAGTGTTGGTTGAGGGTATGGACACGTAGTGGAGTGTTGGTTGATGGTATGGACACGTAGTGGAGTGTTGGTTGATGGTATGGACACGTAGTGGAGTGTTGGTTGATGGTATGGACACGTAGTGGAGTGTTGGTTGAGGGTATGGACACGTAGTGGAGTGTTGGTTGATGGTATGGACACGTAGTGGAGTGTTGGTTGATGGTATGGACACGTAGTGGAGTGTTGGTTGATGTATGGACATAGTGGAGTGTTGGTTGAGTATGGACACGTAGTGGAGTGTTGGTTGATGTATGGACACGTAGTGGAGTGTTGGTTGAGGGTATGGACACGTAGTGGAGTGTTGGTTGAGGGTATGGACACGTAGTGGAGTGTTGGTTGAGGTATGGACACGTAGTGGAGTGTTGGTTGAGGTATGGACACGTAGTGGAGTGTTGGTTGAGGGTATGGACACGTAGTGGAGTTGGTGAGGGTATGGACACGTAGTGGAGTGTTGGTTGAGGGTATGGACACGTAGTGGAGTGTTGGTTGATGGTATGGACACGTAGTGGAGTGTTGGTTGATGGTATGGACACGTAGTGGAGTGTTGGTTGATGGTATACACGTAGTGGAGTGTTGGTTGATGGTATGGACACGTAGTGGAGTGTTGGTTGATGTATGGACACGTAGTGGAGTGTTGGTTGATGTATGGACACGTAGTGGAGTGTTGGTTGATGGTATGGACACGTAGTGGAGTGTTGGTTGATGGTATGGACACGTAGTGGAGTGTTGGTTGATGTATGGACACGTAGTGAGTGTTGGTTGATGGTATGGACACGTAGTGGAGTGTTGGTTGATGTATGGACACGTAGTGAGTGTTGGTTGATGTATGGACACGTAGTGGAGTGTTGGTTGATGGTATGGACACGTAGTGGAGTGTTGGTTGATGGTATGGACACGTAGTGGAGTGTTGGTTGATGTATGGACACGTAGTGGAGTGTTGGTTGATGGTATGGACACGTAGTGGAGTGTTGGTTGATGGTATGGACACGTAGTGGAGTGTTGGTTGATGGTATGGACACGTAGTGGAGTGTTGGTTGATGGTATGGACACGTAGTGGAGTGTTGGTTGATGGTATGGACACGTAGTGGAGTGTTGGTTGATGGTATGGACACGTAGTTGTTTGTTGATGGGTATGGACACGTGTGGAGTGTTGGTTGATGTATGGACACGTAGTGGAGTGTTGGTTGATGGTATGGACGTAGTGGAGTGTTGGTTGAGGTATGGACACGTAGTGGAGTGTTGGTTGATGGTATGGACACGTAGTGGAGTGTTGGTTGATGGTATGGACACGTAGTGGAGTGTTGGTTGAGGGTATGGACACGTAGTGTGTTGGTGATGGTATGGACACGTAGTGGAGTGTTGGTTGATGGTATGGACACGTAGTGGAGTGTTGGTTGAGGGTATGGACACGTATGGAGTGTTGGTTGAGGTATGGACACGTAGTGGAGTGTTGGTTGATGGTATGGACACGTAGTGGAGTGTTGGTTGATGGTATGGACACGTAGTGGAGTGTTGGTTGATGGTATGGACACGTAGTGGAGTGTTGGTTGAGGTATGGACACGTAGTGGAGTGTTGGTTGATGGTATGGACACGTAGTGGAGTGTTGGTTGATGGTATGGACACGTAGTGGAGTGTTGGTTGATGGTATGGACACGTAGTGGAGTGTTGGTTGATGTATGGACACGTAGTGGAGTGTTGGTTGATGGTATGGACACGTAGTGGAGTGTTGGTTGATGTATGGACACGTAGTGGAGTGTTGGTTGATGGTATGGACACGTAGTGGAGTGTTGGTTGATGTATGGACACGTAGTGGAGTGTTGGTTGATGGTATGGACACGTAGTGGAGTGTTGGTTGATGGTATGGACACGTAGTGGAGTGTTGGTTGATGTATGGACACGTAGTGGAGTGTTGGTTGATGGTATGGACACGTAGTGGAGTGTTGGTTGAGGGTATGGACACGTAGTGGAGTGTTGGTTGATGGTATGGACACGTAGTGGAGTGTTGGTTGAGGGTATGGACACGTAGTGGAGTGTTGGTTGAGGGTATGGACACGTAGTGGAGTGTTGGTTGAGGGTATGGACACGTAGTGGAGTGTTGGTTGAGGGTATGGACACGTAGTGGAGTGTTGGTTGAGGGTATGGACACGTAGTGGAGTGTTGGTTGATGTATGGACACGTAGTGGAGTGTTGGTTGAGGGTATGGACACGTAGTGGAGTGTTGGTTGAGGTATGGACACGTAGTGGAGTGTTGGTTGATGGTATGGACACGTAGTGGAGTGTTGGTTGATGGTATGGACACGTAGTGGAGTGTTGGTTGATGGTATGGACACGTAGTGGAGTGTTGGTTGATGGTATGGACACGTAGTGGAGTGTTGGTTGATGTATGGACACGTAGTGGAGTGTTGGTTGATGTATGGACACGTAGTGGAGTGTTGGTTGATGGTATGGACACGTAGTGGAGTGTTGGTTGATGTATGGACACGTAGTGGAGTGTTGGTTGATGGTATGGACACGTAGTGGAGTGTTGGTTGATGGTATGGACACGTAGTGGAGTGTTGGTTGATGTATGGACACGTAGTGGAGTGTTGGTTGATGTATGGACACGTAGTGGAGTGTTGGTTGATGGTATGGACACGTAGTGGAGTGTTGGTTGATGGTATGGACACGTAGTGGAGTGTTGGTTGATGGTATGGACACGTAGTGGAGTGTTGGTTGATGGTATGGACACGTAGTGGAGTGTTGGTTGATGGTATGGACACGTAGTGGAGTGTTGGTTGATGGTATGGACACGTAGTGGAGTGTTGGTTGATGGTATGGACACGTAGTGGAGTGTTGGTTGATGGTATGGACACGTAGTGGAGTGTTGGTTGATGGTATGGACACGTAGTGGAGTGTTGGTTGAGGTATGGACACGTAGTGGAGTGTTGGTTGATGTATGGACACGTAGTGGAGTGTTGGTTGATGGTATGGACACGTAGTGGAGTGTTGGTTGAGGTATGGACACGTAGTGGAGTGTTGGTTGATGGTATGGACACGTAGTGGAGTGTTGGTTGATGGTATGGACACGTAGTGGAGTGTTGGTTGAGGGTATGGACACGTAGTGGAGTGTTGGTTGATGGTATGGACACGTAGTGGAGTGTTGGTTGATGGTATGGACACGTAGTGGAGTGTTGGTTGATGGTATGGACACGTAGTGGAGTGTTGGTTGAGGGTATGGACACGTAGTGGAGTGTTGGTTGATGGTATGGACACGTAGTGGAGTGTTGGTTGATGGTATGGACACGTAGTGGAGTGTTGGTTGAGGTATGGACACGTAGTGGAGTGTTGGTTGAGGGTATGGACACGTAGTGGAGTGTTGGTTGAGGGTATGGACACGTAGTGGAGTGTTGGTTGATGGTATGGACACGTAGTGGAGTGTTGGTTGAGGGTATGGACACGTAGTGGAGTGTTGGTTGAGGTATGGACACGTAGTGGAGTGTTGGTTGATGTATGGACACGTAGTGGAGTGTTGGTTGATGGTATGGACACGTAGTGGAGTGTTGGTTGATGGTATGGACACGTAGTGGAGTGTTGGTTGATGGTATGGACACGTAGTGGAGTGTTGGTTGATGGTATGGACACGTAGTGGAGTGTTGGTTGATGGTATGGACACGTAGTGGAGTGTTGGTTGAGGGTATGGACACGTAGTGGAGTGTTGGTTGATGGTATGGACACGTAGTGGAGTGTTGGTTGATGGTATGGACACGTAGTGGAGTGTTGGTTGATGTATGGACACGTAGTGGAGTGTTGGTTGATGGTATGGACACGTAGTGGAGTGTTGGTTGATGTATGGACACGTAGTGGAGTGTTGGTTGATGTATGGACACGTAGTGGAGTGTTGGTTGATGGTATGGACACGTAGTGGAGTGTTGGTTGAGGGTATGGACACGTAGTGGAGTGTTGGTTGATGTATGGACACGTAGTGGAGTGTTGGTTGATGGTATGGACACGTAGTGGAGTGTTGGTTGATGGTATGGACACGTAGTGGAGTGTTGGTTGAGGGTATGGACACGTAGTGGAGTGTTGGTTGATGTATGGACACGTAGTGGAGTGTTGGTTGATGGTATGGACACGTAGTGGA
>WNGS01164539.1:22183-24683 GCA_020271785.1 Procambarus virginalis | reverse complement strand
CTATACAGAGCAAGTGAATATTTGTCATGTTCACGACATGAGTTTGTGTAGTGTGCAGAGAGCTTAAGTATCCGTGTAAGTAGGTACCCTCGTCGCCTCATGTCTTAAAACATGCTCGAGAAGGGATAACAATTATAACAATGCCCATTAGTTAAGCGTTTGAAGACGTTATTACATTCCGTTTTCTGTGACGTTCTCTCTGACGTCATCATTCACCCTTGTCGGTGACGTTATCGGTGATGCCATCGTTGTGTCGATGACGTGTCTGTGACGTCATCGCTAGCTGCGAGACTTATCGTTTAGTGCCATTCTAACGAGTCCCTCCCCTGTGACGTCACTCCTCAACTGAGAGGTCAAAAGCGAAAGGTCACCTGGCAAAATTACTAGCAAATATGACTCTGGGTCAGGAGGAAGTGACCAGGAAAGGTCACCATAGGTCAGGAGGGGAAGGTCACCAGGAAAGGTCACCATAGGTCAGGAGGGGAAGGTCACCAGGAAAGGTCATCAGGGAAGGTCAGGAGTACGGTCACTACGGTAAGGCTTCGTTGACCTCGGCGTAGCGCTGGCCGAAGCCGTCCTCGGAGGCCACTTTCCTGAAGAAGTTGTTGTTCATCCAGTAGAGGTCGTGGGCGTGTTCACAGGGCACGGCCTCCGTCGACCAGGCGCACACCATGGCGTCCTGTGGGGTAGATACGGCCATCAGTGGATGTTTACTGGTATGCTGGAGTATGCTGCTCTCATTACTAGCATACCCGGGTACAAGACCCGCCCTCACATTACATGTGAAAATGTCATGCAAAATAATACTAGTGTACATCATCTCACTCTGATGTAAATCAACTCTTATTAATGTATATCATCTTACGTGTATGTTATCTCATTAGTGCACATCAACTCACCTGACTGTCCATGGACGGTGGAGGGCCTCAGTTCACCTGGGGGTACATCAACTCACCTGACTGTCCATGGACGGTGGAGGGCCTCAGTTCACCTGGGGGTGCATCAACTCACCTGACTGTCCATGGACGGTGGAGGGCCTCAGTTCACCTGGGGGTGCATCAACTCCTGACTGTCCATGGACGGTGGAGGGCCTCAGCTCACCTGGGGGTGCATCAACTCACCTGACTGTCCATGGACGGTGGAGGGCCTCAGTTCACCTGGGGGTGCATCAACTCACCTGACTGTCCATGGACGGTGGAGGGCCTCAGCTCACCTGGGGGTGCATCAACTCACCTGACTGTCCATGGACGGTGGAGGGCCTCAGTTCACCTGGGGGGCATCAACTCACCTGACTGTCCATGGACGGTAGGGCCTCAGCTCACCTGGGGTGCATCAACTCACCTGACTGTCCATGGACGGTGGAGGGCCTCAGTTCACCTGGGGGTGCATCAACTCACCTGACTGTCCATGGACGGTGGAGGCCTCAGTTCACCTGGGGGTGCATCAACTCACCTGACTGTCCATGGACGGTGGAGGGCCTCAGCTCACCTGGGGGTGCATCAACTCACCTGACTGTCCATGGACGGTGGAGGGCCTCAGTTCACCTGGGGGTGCATCAACTCACCTGACTGTCCATGGACGGTGGAGGGCCTCAGCTCACCTGGGGGTGCATCAACTCACCTGACTGTCCATGGACGGTGGAGGGCCTCAGTTCACCTGGGGGTGCATCAACTCACCTGACTGTCCATGGACGGTGGAGGGCCTCAGCTCACCTGGGGGTGTCAACTCACCTGACTGTCCATGGACGGTGGAGGGCCTCAGTTCACCTGGGGGTGCATCAACTCACCTGACTGTCCATGGACGGTGGAGGGCCTCAGTTCACCTGGGGGTGCATCAACTCACCTGACTGAAGAGAGTGTACTCTGGACAGATGAAGCTGAACTGGAAGGTTATTGGTGTGGTGAAGTTGTCANTACCCTGCTGCTGTTAGCAACAGGATAGCAAGCAGGTAGCAACTGTTGTTGCTACCTGCTGCTAACAACAGGAGGCGCCTGCTCCTGAACATTTGTGAGTGAATAAACAATAGATTTTTTACTAATTCACTTTGTCGGGGCCACAAAGCCTGTGCATAGGCACGTGAAGGTGTTCCTACACCAGTTGCTGACCCTCTCCAGGACGCATCCCACAACAGTTACCTAACTCCTACCTACCTATTTTACTGCTAGGTGAAGACAGACATACGGTAAAAGGAAACCCGGTGATTATATCTGTGTTCGTCGATTGTGAGTGGAGGACGTAGACCACTATACTACAGACCCCATAATTTACCAAGGTATGACTGAGATAAAGTTTGTGGTGGTGTGGTGGTGGTGGTGGCAGCCATCTTCCTCCTCAGCTCTCACCTAATGTCAGCATGGCTACTTAACGCAAGATATTAACATACCTCCCATACCCTTGATCGTTGAGGCGGAGCAACGATGAGGTCAATGTCGTGTTGCTTCCTGTTATGTAGTTCTCCTCCCTCGGTTATAACCCCTGCGGGTTCCCCGGTTCTTCAGAT
>WNGS01164535.1:37747-48614 GCA_020271785.1 Procambarus virginalis | reverse complement strand
AACAACTTTGTCAAAAAGACAAACAATTAAAGACAAGAGGCAAAGGGCACAGAACAGAGAAATCAGGGTTGGGAAGCGCAGGTAAAGTCAACAGAGTCAGATGACTCCACTGGTGGAGAATGGTGCCCCAACCACTTGGGCTGGACGGTAGAGCGACGGTCTCGCTTCATGCAGGTCGGCGTTCAATCCCCGACCGTCTAAGTGGTTGGGGCATCATTCCTTCCCCCGTCCCATCCCAAATCCTTATCCTGACACCTTCCCAGTGCTATACAGTCGTAATGGCTTGGCGCTTTCCCTTGATAATTCCTTCCTTCCTTCCACTACCGAGACCGGAGGAGCTGCAGGAATAAGAACAGAGGGGAGGAGGTGGGTGAAGAACTAACGCCTCTTTACCCGCCAGAGAGGAAGGGGCAGAGGGACCAGGATACGGTTCTCACCGAGAGAATGAGAGAGAAATACACGTGTGGCAGCATCATGTTACTGAGAGAGAGAGAGCCGCTATCGTCTCCTGTGGAAGAGAGAACGAGAGGGGAAGACACGATAATGATTGGGTCGAGGGTGGAACTCGGCCCAGAGGGCTATATGCCAGGGAGAGCCAAACGACAGAGGGGAAGGAATATGGGAGCAAGAGTCGCAGGGGTACACAGTGGATAACGAAGAGTGTGGAGAGGCAGAGCGTGTAGCACGTAACACCATGTCGAGCACTGGGGGAGGCGGGGCAGAAATGGCGGCAGGTGACACCAGAGGAAAGGACTCAGATAGTGCGGGAGAGAGTAAAGCAAGGGAGCTTATGGATGTCTTGGGGTTCGAGGCTCAGAAACCGTTATGGAGCAGAGGAGGGTGAGGCACAAGACAAAGACATGATGCCCGTGGATAAGCCACGCCACACGAGGAGCAAAACAGACAGAGTAAGCCACGCCACACGAGGAGCAAAACAGACAGAGTAAGCCACGCCACACGAGGAGCAAAACAGACAGAGTAAGCCACGCCACACGAGGAGCAAAACAGACAGAGTAAGCCACGCCACACGAGGAGCAAAAACAGACAGAGTAAGCCACGCCACACGAGGAGCAAAACAGACAGAGTAAGCCACGCCACACGAGGAGCAAAACAGACAGAGTAAGCCACGCCACACGAGGAGCAAAACAGACAGAGTAAGCCACGCCACACGAGGAGCAAAAGACAGAGTAAGCCACGCCACACGAGGAGCAAAACAGACAGAGTAAGCCACGCCACACGAGGAGCAAAACAGACAGAGTAAGCCACGCCACACGAGGAGCAAAACAGACAGAGTAAGCCACGCCACACGAGGAGCAAAACAGACAGAGTAAGCCACGCCACACGAGGAGCAAAACAGACAGAGTAAGCCACGCCACACGAGGAGCAAAACAGACAGAGTAAGCCACGCCACACGAGAGCAAAACAGACAGATCTGGTGTCTTGCATCGGGGGAAAGATATGTAATCTCCAGGTCTAAAGTGAAGGATGACTTCTTGAAATTTATAATGTTGACAAGAACATGAAAAAACAGGGTGGGCATCACCACACAGTACTGAGCATGGGATGAAGAACATTCTGTCAATTCTGTCCATGCACTGAGCATGGGGTCATGAACATTCTGTCCATGGACTGAGCATGGGGTCATGAACATTCTGTCCATGGACTGAGCATGGGGTCATGAACATTCTGTCCATGGACTGAGCATGGGGTCATGAACATTCTGTCCATGGACTGAGGATGGGGTCAAGAACATTCTGTCCATGGACTGAGCACGGGGTCATGAACATTCTGTCCATGGACTGAGGATGGGGTCATGAACATTCTGTCCATGGACTGAACATGGGGTCAAGAACATTCTGTCCATGGACTGAGCACGGGGTCATGAACATTCTGTCCATGGACTGAGGATGGGGTCATGAACATTCTGTCCATGGACTGAACATGGGGTCAAGAACATTCTGTCCATGGACTGAGCACGGGGTCATGAACATTCTGTCCATGGACTGAGCACGGGGTCATGAACATTCTGTCCATGGACTGAGCACGCGGTGAAGGATATATTTCACATGTTTATGAATATTACACTGTTTTAACAGAACATAACGTTACCTAATGTAAATTACCAAGCCAAACCTATCCTAATCTAATATAATCTAATTAATCGAATTTAATCTAGCCTAACCTAACCTAGATGTAGCCATGGCGCTGGAGGAAAGGCGGTAGATAATAGGAAGTAGGAAGTAGATAATGGCACTAATTAGATTTAGATTTAGATTTAGATTTTTTATTCAGGTTAAGGTACATACATTTACATACATAATGTTGGATTTAAAGATAGAGATAGTACACACAATACCTAAAGCCACTAGTACGCACAGCGTTTCGGGCAAATTATGAAGTGGTTTTTAAGTGATTACCACAAGGATACAACCCCCCCCCCCAAGGACAGGTGGCAAATCATTAGGGGTGGGGGGCGGTACGGTCATCAAGATAGTCATTAGAGTCTTTAAGGGACATAATGGCGCCAACCAGCTGGTGGAATGAGGCAGTGGGTGTGAGAACTGTCCAGCCCTCGACGGTGAGGACATAGTCCCTCAGACCTCCAGGAAGGGCGGGGGGGCGGGGGGAGTGGGGCAATTGGCACTGGAGTAACCCCTGGGGCTTCTGGGGGAGGGCGGATGGGGGGTTGGGGTTGGCAGTGACTGTTGATATAATATCTTAACATTCTATATCATTTCTTAAACAAAACTTTCTTTTAGCGAACTCAAGGAAGTCCTGCAGGAGTACTGTGAATGAGGGGGGGGGGGAAGTTAGGGGGGAGAGGTGGGAGGAGGGGGAGAGGTGGGAGGGGGGGAGGGGGGAGAGCAAGCAGAACAAACCCACACGTCACATTTCTGTGAAAAGATCTAACCGGAAGTCCCCTCTGCTCCACGTGACAAGAGCAACGCAACTGTGTGCTAGAGTTACCCCACACCCGCCCCCTAGCACTGAGATGTGTGTGTGTGTACTCACCTATTTGTGCCTGCAGGATCGAGCATTGACTCTTGGATCCCGCCTTTCCAGTCATCGGTTGTTTACAGCAATGACTCCTGTCCCATTTCCCTATCATATCTAATTTTAAAATTATGAATAGAATTTGCTTCCACAACCTGTTCCTTAAGTGCATTCCATTTTTCCACTACTCTCACGCTAAAAGAAAACTTCGTAACATCTCTGTGACTCATCTGAGTTTCCAGCTTCCACCCATGTCCCCTCGTTCTGTTAGTATTACGTGTGAACATTTCATCTATTTCCACTTTGTCAATTTCCCTGAGTATTTTATACGTTCCTATCATATCCACCCTCCCCCCCTCTCCCTTCTTTTTTCTAGTGTCATAAGGTTCAGTTCCTTCAGGCGCTCTTCATATCCTATTCCTCGAAACTCTGGGACTTCATCCCAAACTTCTGAACTTTTTCCAATTTCCTTATGTGTTTCTTCAGATGGGGACTCCATGATGAGGCGGCATACTCTAAGACTGGCCTCGCGTAGGCAGTGTAAAGAGCCCTAAAAGCCTCCTCACTTAGGTTTCTGAACCTAAGTTCTAACTTTTGCCAGTGTAGAGTACGCTGCTGTCGTTATCCTATTTATATGTGCCTCAGGAGATAGATTAGGTGTTACGTCCACACCCAGGTCTTGAATGGGTTGATGTCCTGGGTGCCGGTCGGCCGAGCGGACAGCACGCTGGACTTGTGATCCTCTGGTCCTAGGTTCGATCCCAGGCGCCGGCGAGAAACAATGGGCAGAGTTTCTTTCACCCTATGCCCCTGTTACCTAGCAGTAAAATAGGTACCTGGGTGTTAGTCAGCTGTCACGGGCTGCTTCCTGGGGGTGGAGGCCTGGTCGAGGACCGGGCCGCGGGGACACTAAAAAAAAAACCCGAAATCATCTCAAGATAACCTCAAGAGGTCTCTTTCTCGCGTCGTCACAGGTAGGCTGTTCCCCTTCATTGTGTACTGTCCCTTTGGTCGCCTATCACCTATTCCCATGTGTGTGTGTGTGTGTGTACTCACCTAGTTGTACTCACCTAGTTGTGCTTGCGGGGGTTGAGCTCTGCCTCTCTGGTCCGCCTCTCAACTGTCAATCAACAGGTGTACAGTTTCCTGAGCCTATTGGGCTCTATCATATCTACACTTGAAACTGTGTATGGAGTCAGCCTCCACCACATCGCTTCCTAATGCATTCCATTTGTCAACCATTCTGACATACACACACACTGTGTGTGTGTGTGTGTGTGTGTGTGTGTGTGTGTGTGTGTGTGTGTGTGTGTGTGTGTGTGTGTGTGTGTGTGTGTGTGTAAGTGTGTGTGTGTGACTGCTAAGCTACTTCACAACATTCTTCATGAAATCGCTGAAGCCAGAAAACATGACGACATACAAAATTCAAAAATTAAAACTAGATACTCTTACAGTCTACCATATCATGCTAACTACACTAGCCTCAACCAGTGTTACCCTACCTCACAGGGAGGAAAGCCAAGGTCTGCTTCGATGGAGCAGTCTCACGAACAATGAATATGGAACTCGAGACCCCCAAGGCGGAGTCTTAAGCCCTACACTATTCAATGTACTTATGAACGCCATTGCAAATATTGATTTTCCGGAAGGAACACAACAAGTGGGATATGCAGATGATGTTCTAATACAAGCTCCCACCTTGGTAAAAATTGAACAGTCCATTGAACTCCTTGGAAGGAAATGTATTGAGCTCGGTTTCACTCTCTCCACAAACAAGACAAAAACATACTCCCATCACAAGAGGGGAGAAAATGAAGAACTACAAATTAATGGTGTAACACTTGAATGGGTTGACCACTATCGGTACCTTGGCGTCACTGTCGGCTCTAACAAGGGGAAGAAAGAGGAGCTCAACCAACTCATAGGAACATGCAATAGTCGACTCAGGGCACTGAAAGCTATGACCTGGAATGGGCATGGAGCCTCTATTGTCGTGTTTAAAATGACGTACACAGCGTATGTGCGCTCCGTCATAGACTATGCAGCACCAGTCTTATGCACCTACTCCCAAAGTGATATGACAAGGCTCGAAAACATACAGAATGAAGGCATGACAATCATTCTTGTGTAACGGTAGCCAGCCTTTAACCTCAATTACTGGTCGTTATTACGTAAATTATACAGACACCAGAGTTCTAAGGTGTAACCTTCAGTTCAACTCCTCAAGATCTACGAACGTTCGACCGTTTAGATATGACGGCTCGAGGATACTGAACCTTCTAGGCTACACTGCAAAGCCTCTGAAAACGCCGCCACCATCTGCTACCCACTCAGTAATTCCCCAATTGACGGTGAAGCAGGATACCGTCAATTACGTATAAAACCCCGAAAATGGATCCCCAGTTATCAGAAAAGGAGGGATAAGATTTACATTAAGTGTAGAATTAAATCAAAGTCCAAAGTGATTATCTGAGGTATTAAATAACTGCTTGTAGGCTTGCAGAGGGGGCCTAGTCTCACGCGTGGGCTCTACGCTAACAGCAATGTAAAAAAAAAACGTTGAGGGAAATTCTACTAAAGACCAAAATTCTATAAAAGATTTATTAGATCAAAGATTAACACTGAAATAAAAGACAAATTTCATACGTCCTGTCTGAACACTTCCTAAACTGAATATCTTCCTGAGGCAATGACTACACAAATGTTTGTTGTTAAAGATTCGCTACCTGGAACAAGAAGTTCCAAATAGCACGGCCTATGGCGAGCCCGTAGTACTACACAAATAATGTGGATTAACCAACGGCAAATAACTCAGACACAAAACAGTTACCTTAAATACCCCAGCTAGACCCGTTGTTAAGCCCAGCCTCGGGAGAGATTTTTTTTTTTTTTGCAGGGATATTCCTGCGCGGGCCCAAGCCTCTGGCTGGCCCACTGGGCGGGCCCAAGCCTCTGGCTGGCCCACTGGGCGGGCCCCAAGCCTCTGGCTGGCCCACTGGGCGGGCCCCAAGCCTCTGGCTGGCCCACTGGGCGGGCCCTAAGCCTCTGGCTGGCCCACTGGGCGGGCCCTAAGCCTCTGGCTGGCCCACTGTGCGGGCCCTAAGCCTCTGGCTGGCCCACTGGGCGGGCCCTAAGCCTCTGGCTGGCCCACTGGGCGGGCCCTAAGCCTCTGGCTGCCCACTGGGCGGGCCCTAAGCCTCTGGCTGGCCCACTGGGCGGGCCCTAAGCCTCTGGCTGGCCCACTGGGCGGGCCCTAAGCCTCTGGCTGGCCCACTGGGCGGGCCCTAAGCCTCTGGCTGGCCCACTGGGCGGGCCCTAAGCCTCTGGCTGGCCCACTGGGCGGGCCCTAAGCCTCTGGCTGGCCCACTGGGCGGGCCCTAAGCCTCTGGCTGGCCCACTGGGCGGGCCCTAAGCCTCTGGCTGGCCCACTGGGCGGGCCCTAAGCCTCTGGCTGGCCCACTGGGCGGGCCCTAAGCCTCTGGCTGGTCCACTGGGCGGGCCCTAAGCCTCTGGCTGGCCCACTGGGCGGGCCCTAAGCCTCTGGCTGGCCCACTGGGCGGGCCCTAAGCCTCTGGCTGGCCCACTGGGCGGGCCCTAAGCCTCTGGCTGGCCCACTGCGCGGGCCCTAAGCCTCTGGCTGGCCCACTGGGCGGGCCCTAAGCCTCTGGCTGGCCCACTGGGCGGGCCCTAAGCCTCTGGCTGGCCCACTGGGCGGGCCCTAAGCCTCTGGCTGGCCCACTGGCGGGCCCTAAGCCTCTGGCTGGCCCACTAAGTGTTGCATGTTTCTGTTTTACTTGGGCGGAGTATGAATATTTATAACTCGTATGGTCGCTTCAGTAAGATTTTGCATATGTGTTTAACAACTTCTTCTGCTCTGTTGAATCTAAGGTGAAATCTTAATGGGTTTGTAACTGTGCACTGTGTTAGAGGAGAGATGTTGACCTCTCAGGCTGTCCCAAACCACACTGACCTTTCTCTCCATTGACCTCTCTGAGGCTGACCCTAGCTCAGTTGATAAATAATCTTTAAAGAAGATTACTAACTACAAACCCTGTATTCGTCACTAAAGGTGACTTATTATTCCAAAACAATTGGGAAATATGTAGATACTCGAGCCAGGCTAAGTACAATATTCAGTAGCACTTGTATTTAACTAACTTACATGAATTAACAAACAAGTTGGGAAGGTACTTATTTTCCAGTGAAGAAATATTCTTACATATATTCAAATCTTACTGAAGTCAAATGCTTCTTTGATAACATACAAGACTTATTCATTATTCTCAATTGATGTTAATTAATTTTAACATAAGTACTTAACCACGATTGATAATTCCTAATAATTCTGCAATACCTTTCATTATTCTCCTAGTGTGAAGACTCGGCACAGAATGCAAATGGTGCTACCGTTTCTACACATGAGTCTAATACCTTGGAGAAGGGATTACCTAGCCTGCCAGTCACGGCACTACCAACTTTTATTCTTAAGTGTATGGTTGTTTTTTATAGATTCAGCTACTCGGAACAAGTTCCAAGTAGCACGGGGTATTGTGAGCCCGTAACTTACCCGGCACAGGAGCGAGACAAGTAGCACGGGCTATGGTGAGCCCGTAACTTACCGGTCACAGGAGCGAGACAAGTAGCACGGGCTATGGTGAGCCCGTAACTTACCCGGCACAGGAGCGAGACAAGTAGCACGGGCTATGGTGAGCCCGTAACTTACCCGGCACAGGAGCGGGGCAAGTAGCACGGGCTATGGTGAGCCCGTAACTTACCCGGCACAGGAGCGAGACAAGTAGCACGGGCTATGGTGAGCCTGTAACTTACCTGGCACAGGAGCGAGACAAGTAGCACGGGCTATGGTGAGCCCGTAACTTACCCGGCACAGGAGCGAGACAAGTAGCACGGGCTATGGGAGCCCGTAACTTACCCGGCACAGGAGCGAGACAAGTAGCACGGGCTATGGTGAGCCCGTAACTTACCCGGCACAGGAGCGAGGCAAATAGAGCTATGGTGAGCCCGTGGTGGACTTACCTGGCACAGGAGCGGTGTTGAGTGTGCTGTGGGTTGAAAAAAAAAATCTATGGTCTTTCTGTATTAAAGTTATGCTGTTACACTTGGAGTTCCAAGAACTGCGAAATTGTCTAATCTACGAGAGGAGCTGTCCCTCCCCAGTGTCAAAAGCAGAATTAAGGTACTGAATGATAAGCTTGCACTTAGGATAGCCAGAGATCCGTATTACAATGATATTGTCAAGAAAACACCGAGTTCTGTGCTACTTTCCTGGGGAAACAGGAGAAGCAAAAAATGGCATCACAGATCAGTCTGCTACCTGGAAGAGCTTCACCTGCTTGAGCAAGCCCGTGAGCTCCTGCCTGTAGAGAGGTTACCTCCCTGGGAGGATGACTCATGCAAGATCATCATCAATGAAATGGCAACGAAAAAATCCAACATGATACCACAAGAAATGAGGCACAAGTATCTCGAGGAAATTTATAAAGAAGCCGGAGATGAACTAGATCAAATCTACACTGACGGGTCATCTAATCCTGTCAATGACAGGGCTGGTGCAGTATACACGGTAATTAGGAATAATGCCTTTCAACGCAGAAATGAAGAGAAAGCACGTATTGAGAACTATGTCTCTTCAACACAAGCAGAGCTAACTGCCATTGTTATGGCGTTAAGATTCTTTGAAAGAAACACTAACCC
Organism: Procambarus virginalis; assembly: GCA_020271785.1. Lineage (NCBI taxonomy): Eukaryota > Metazoa > Arthropoda > Malacostraca > Decapoda > Cambaridae > Procambarus > Procambarus virginalis. The sequence continues at coordinate 39,908 of WNGS01164535.1, read as the reverse complement.
GCCAAACACACACCGAAACTACGACGTTGGTACAACGTTCGAACAAGTTTTAACACCTCCTAACCAGTTATAACAACCAATATAGCAAGTTGTAACAACGTTCTAATACGTCATAAACACGTTAAGCCAAGATGTAACAACTTTATTACAAGTTGTAACAAGCGGAAAATAGAGACAGTTTCGGTTTGTGTTTCCAGGGAATGGCGCAGTGATCTGCGCTAACTCAAAAAGCAGCACTACAAAGCCTAAGTAAAAATCGGGCAGAAAATCTTGCAATAGTCGCTGAAATTAAGAGAGCTGTGAGGGTACTTACAAACCAGGGAAGAGTCGTCAAGTTTCTGTGGATCCCCTCCATGTTGGGATATGTGGGAATGAACGAGCAGATGTGCTGGCTGCTGAAGGCGCTGAAGGAGACCATATTGAATACGTCATACCCAAGACTCTACTACAAATTAGAGGTATTGTCAGGCAACATCACCGTGACAAGGTAACTGAGGAAAGGAGGATAGAAGCACAAACCAGTGAATCTGTACGATGGTACAACATGGTTGCAGCTGGCAATCCCAATCATTATGGACGAAGAGGAGGAGGACGAGGGAGAGAATCAGTAATAGCGAGAATCCGTCTTGGATACAAATATCCATGGAGATATGGAATGGAAACAACAGTTGAGCAGCAGAGTTGCAGAATCAGTGATGAGAGTGATGGACACCGCCTTGACCACTACCTGAGAGAATGTGAATACCTGAGAGACATTAGAAATATGTGTAGAATAATAAACCCCACATTTTGACCAGACCACACACTAGAAGTTGAAGGACGACGTTTCGGTCCGTCCTGGACCATTCTCAAGTCGCACAAGCGACTTGAGAATGGTCCAGGACGGACCGAAACGTCGTCGTCCCTTCAACTTCTAGTGTGTGGTCTGGTCAACATACTTCAGCCACGTTATTGTGACTCATCGCCTGCAAACCCCACATTGTTTGAGTTAGGAAAACACTATCTGTCAAATATTGATACTGTTCATTAAAGATTTCCCATTTTGCACCCGCAAGATAACGTAAGTTTTTAAGGGTTGATAGATGTTAATCTTCTTGTTTGAGGAGCTGTTCACTTGAGACAGTTAAGCAAGTCCAGCTGTGTCTGGGTACAAGTGACAGGATGAACATCCCAGGGTTTTCTTCCTATTGGGGAGTGTTGTACATGCTGCTATGGCGGTGTGTCCACTCACAAGATGAGTGGCGCTGCCCAATACTGTCACTATGGCGGTGTGTCCACTCACAGGATGAGTGGCGCTGCCCAATACTGTCACTATGGCGGTGTGTCCACTCACAGGATGAGTGGCGCTGCCCAATACTGTCACTATGGCGGTGTGTCCACTCACAGGATGAGTGACGCTGCCCAATACTGTCACTATGGCGGGTGTCCACTCACAGGATGAGTGGCGCTGCCCAATACTGTCACTATGGCGGTGTGTCCACTCACAGGATGAGTGACGCTGCCCAATACTGTCACTATGGCGGGGTGTCCACTCACAGGATGAGTGGCGCTGCCCAATACTGTCACTATGGCGGTGTGTCCACTCACAGGACGAGTGGCGCTGCCCAATACTGTCACTATGGCGGTGTGTCCACTCACAGGATGAGTGGCGCTGCCCAATACTGTCACTATGGTGGTGTGTCCACTCACAGGATGAGTGGCGCTGCCCAATACTGTCACTATGGCGGTGTGTCCACTCACAGGATGAGTGACGCTGCCCAATACTGTCACTATGGCGGTGTGTCCACTCACAGGACGAGTGGCGCTGCCCAATACTGTCACTATGGCGGTGTGTCCACTCACAGGATGAGTGGCGCTGCCCAATACTGTCACTATGGTGGTGTGTCCACTCACAGGATGAGTGGCTGCCCAATACTGTCACTATGGCGGTGTGTCCACTCACAGGATGAGTGGCGCTGCCCAATACTGTCACTATGGCGGTGTGTCCACTCACAGGATGAGTGGCGCTGCCAATACTGTCACTATGGCGGTGTGTCCACTCACAGGATGAGTGGCGCTGCCCAATACTGTCACTATGGCGGTGTGTCCACTCACAAGATGAGTGACGCTGCCAATAAACTCGCCCTCGGGGCAAAATTAAAAAAAATTAAAACCAGTGCTC
>WNGS01164535.1:19327-35407 GCA_020271785.1 Procambarus virginalis | reverse complement strand
TGGATATGGTTCTGCCTTTAAAGGGCACATTGAAGAGATACCCGGTGGTGCCCGGGTTCACCTCAAAATGATTCAAAACGTTTTGGCCCCCAAAATGATTTAGGGTTCAGTTCCTGACCTATTATTGCCTTTGTAGCCTTTATCATTACAGTAACAGAATGGGTATGGGTCCACAACCGCTCAGAGGGTGGGTATGGGTCCACAACTGCTCAGAGGGTGGGTATGGGGGTCCACAACTGCTCAGAGGGTGGGTATGGGGTCCACAACTGCTCAGAGGGTGGGTATGGGGTCCACAACTGCTCAGAGGGTGGGTATGGGGTCCACAACTGCTCAGAGGGTGGGTATGGAGGTTCACAACTGCTCAGAGGGTGGGTATGGGGGTCCACAACCGCCCACAGGGTGGGTATGGGGGTCCACAACCGCCCACAGGGGGGTATGGGGGTCCACAACCGCCCACAGGGTGGGTATGGGGTCCACAACCGCCCACAGGGTGGGTATGGGGTCCACAACCGCCCACAGGGTGGGTTATGGGGTCTACAACCGCCCACAGGGTGGGTATGGGGGTCCACAACCGCCCACAGGGGGGTATGGGGGTCCACAACCGCCCACAGGGTGGGTATGGGGTCCACAACCGCCCACAGGGTGGGTATGGGGGTCCACAACCGCCCACAGGGTGGGTATGGGGTGTAAACAATAAAATAAATAATCAATTGTTAAAAAAAAGTTATTAGTTTTCTTGCTGTTCATAGCTTGAGTTGTTCATCGTGATGAGTCAGGGAAAAATATTCATCGTGATGAGTCAGGGAAAAATATTCATAGTGATGAGTCAGGGAAAAATGTATTTCCAGAAGGCTGGAATTGCCTGGTTCTCCCAGCGACAGTTTTAAGCGGAAAATTTCGGATGTATGTGTGATATGTATCATGCTGTGTCCGGCGGTGGTGACACATAGTGCTCAGTGCTCCTCGGACACAGGATGTCAGAGAACCACTGTTGCAGGGCGAGGCAGCAGTGTTGCAGGGCGAGGCAGTACTGTTGCAGGGCGAGGCAGCAGTGTTGCAGGGCGAGGCAGCAGTGTTGCAGGGCGAGGTAGCACTGTTGCAGGGCGAGGCAGTACTGTTGCAGGGCGAGGCAGCAGTGTTGCAGGGCGAGGCAGCAGTGTTGCAGGGCGAGGTAGCACTGTTGCAGGGCGAGGCAGCAGCACTGTTGCAGGGCGAGGCAGCAGTGTTGCAGGGCGAGGCAGCAGTGTTGCAGACGAGGCAGCAGTGTTGCAGGGCGAGGCAGCAGTGTTGCAGGGCGAGGCAGCACTGTTGCAGGGCGAGGCAGCAGTGTTGCAGGGCGAGGTAGCACTGTTGCAGGGCGAGGCAGCACTGTTGTAGGGCGAGGCAGCAGGTGTTGCAGGGCGAGGCAGCAGTGTTGCAGGGCGAGGCAGCAGTGTTGCAGGGCGAGGCAGCACTGCTGAAGGGCGAGGCAGCACTGTTGTAGGGCGAGGCAGCAGTGTTGCAGGGCGAGGTAGCACTGTTGCAGGGCGAGGCAGCACTGTTGTAGGGCGAGGCAGTAGTGTTTGCAGGGCGAGGCAGCACTGTTGTAGGGCGAGGCAGTAGTGTTGCAGGGCGAGGCAGCACTGTTGCAGGGCGAGGCAGCACTGTTGCAGGGCGAGGCAGCACTGTTGCAGGGCGAGGCAGCACTGTTGCAGGGCGAGGCAGCACTGTTGCAGGGCGAGGTAGCACTGTTGCAGGGCGATGCAGCACTGTTGCAGGGCGAGGCAGCAGTGTTGCAGGGCGAGGCAGCACTGTTGCAGGGCGAGGCAGCAGTGTTGCAGGGCGAGGCAGCATTGTTGCAGGGCGAGGCAGCACTGTTGCAGACGAGGCAGCAGTGTTACAGACGAGGCTGCATTGTTGGTATTGCTTAATTGACGTCAATTTATTTACCTATGTCACTTTCCTGTTCCTTCCAGGTCCTCGTTAAACTGTGGGGAGGTACCCCTAAAATGTCAGTAAATGAATCTCTATATAACAGGGATTTTTTGCTGATATAACTGCCACTATCTCTCTATCGAAGCGATTTCTGGAATTAATTTTTATTGATTTAGATCATTAGCCTTAGTTACTATGATTGTAGTATGACTCGACGCGTGTACCTATATGTACCGCGGTTGTTCAACGTCCTCCCAGCGAGCATAAGAAATATTGCCGGAACAATCGTGGACATCTTCAAGAGGAAACTAGATTGTTTTCTCCAAGGAGTGCTGGACCAACCGGGCTGTGGTGGGTATGTGGGCCTGCGGGCCGCGCCAAGCAACAGCCTGGTGGTCCAAACTCACACAAGTCGAGCCTGGCCTCGGGCCGGGCTTGGGGAGTAGAAGATCCCCCAGAACCCCATCAACCAGGTATCAACCAGTGCTTTGGTTGTAATAATATAAACAATTAATTTACTGTAAAACTAAATGTGAACCTTTTGGCAGAGGATCAAGAACAGCAATAGAAGCACAAACCAGTGAATCTGTACGATGGTACAACATGGTTGCAGCTGGCAATCCCAATCATTATGGCCGAAGAGGAGGAGGACGAGGGAGAGAATCAGTAATAGCAAGAATCCGTCTTGGATACAAATATCCATGGAGATATGGAATGGAAACAACAGTTGAGCAGCAGAGTTGCAGAATCTGTGGTGAGAGTGACGGACACCGCCTTGACCACTACCTGAGAGATTGTGAACACCTGAGAGACATTAGAAATATGCGTAGAATAATAAACCCCACATTGTTTGAGTTAGGAAAACACTATTTGTCAAGTATTGATACTGTTCTTAAAAGATTCCCCCATTTTGCACCCGCAAGATAACGTAAGATTTTAAGGGTTGACAGATGTTAATCTTCTTGTTTGAGGAGCTGTTCACTTGAGACAGTTAAGCAAGTCCCAGCTGTGTCTGGGTACAAGTGACAGGATGAACAACCCAGCGGGTTTTCTTCCTATTGGGGAGTGTTGTACATACTGCTATGGCGGTGTGTCCATTCACAAGATGATTGACGCTGCCCAATACTGTCACTATGACGGTGTGTCCACTCACAGGATGAGTGACGCTGCCCAATACTGTCACTATGGCGGTGTGTCCACTCACAGGATGATTGACGCTGCCCAATACTGTCACTATGCGGTGTGTCCACTCACAGGATGATTGACGCTGCCCAATACTGTCACTATGCGGTGTGTCCACTCACAGGATGAGTGGCGCTGCCCAATACTGTCACTATGGCGGTGTGTCCACTCACAGGATGAGTGACGCTGCCCAATACCGTCACTATGGCGGTGTGTCCACTCACTGGAAGAGTGACGCTGCCCAATACTGTCACTATGGGGATGTGTCCACTCACACGACGAGTGGTGCTGCCCAATACTGTCACTATGGCGGTGTGTCCACTCACAGGATGAGTGGCGCTGCCCAATACTGTCACTATGGCGGTGTGTCCACTCACAAGATGAGTGGCGCTGCCCAATACTGTCACTATGGCGGTGTCCACTCACAGGATGAGTGGCGCTGCCCAATACTGTCACTATGGCGGTCTGTCCACTCACAGGATGAGTGGCGCTGCCCAATACAGTCACTATGGCGGTGTGTCCACTCACAAGATGAGTGGCGCTGCCCAATACTGTCACTATGGCGGTGTGTCCACTCACAGGATGAGTAACGCTGCCCAATACTGTCACTATGGCGGTGTGTCCACTCACAGGATGAGTGACGCTGCCCAATACTGTCACTATGGCGGTGTCCACTCACAGGATGAGTGACGCTGCCCAATACTGTCACTATGGCGGTGTGTCCACTCACAGGATGAGTGACGCTGCCCAATACTGTCACTATGGCGGTGTGTCCACTCACAGGATGAGTGGCGCTGCCCAATACTGTCACTATGGCGGTGTGTCCACTCACAGGATGAGTGACGCTGCCCAATACTGTCACTATGGCGGTGTGTCCACTCACAGGATGAGTGACGCTGCCCAATACTGTCACTATGGCGGTGTGTCCACTCACAGGATGAGTGACGCTGCCCAATACTGTCACTATGGCGGTGTGTCCACTCACAGGATGAGTGGCGCTGCCCAATACTGTCACTATGGCGGTGTGTCCACTCACAGGATGAGCGGCGCTGCCCAATACTGTCACTATGGCGGTGTGTCCACTCACAGGATGAGTGGCGCTGCCCAATACTGTCACTATGGCGGTGTGTCCACTCACAGGATGAGTGGCGCTGCCCAATACTGTCACTATGGCGGTGTGTCCACTCACAGGATGAGTGACGCTGCCCAATACTGTCACTATGGCGGTGTGTCCACCCACAGGATGATAGACGCTGCCCAATAAACTCGCCCCTTGGGGCAAAATTAAAATTAATTTAAACAGCAACGTATTCTCAGTATCAGACCTGATCGAATTAGACTACAGTAACTAAGCAGGAAATATCTCTCTATGTTTCTTTAGAATCGAAGTCTTTTGGGTAATTCATTTAATCTGTTGCTTTGATAAATTGAGAAATTTGCAGTGATTTAAATTGGAATATATTTATCTATAAGTTTTACCATATGCCTCTAAAATTTATATACTGCTGAAAATGAACTCGGAGAATATTAATTCGATGAGTAAATCCCATAATACTAGCTATATTTTGTACTAGCTATCTTTTGTACTAGCTATCTTTTGTACTAGCTATATTTTGTACTAGCTATCTTTTGTACTAGCTATCTTTTGTACTAGCTATATTTTGTACTAGCTATCTTTTGTACTAGCTATCTTTTGTACTAGCTATATTTTGTACTAGCTATCTTTTGTACTAGCTATCTTTTGTACTAGCTATCTTTTGTACTAGCTATATTTTGTACTAGCTATATTTTGTACTAGCTATATTTTGTACTAGCTATCTTTTGTACTAGCTATCTTTTGTACTAGCTATCTTTTGTACTAGCTATCTTTTGTACTAGCTATCTTTTGTACTAGCTATCTTTTGTACTAGCTATATTTTGTACTAGCTATATTTTGTACTAGCTATATTTTGTACTAGCTATATTTTGTACTAGCTATCTTTTGTACTAGCTATCTTTTGTACTAGCTATATTTTGTACTAGCTATCTTTTGTACTAGCTATATTTTGTACTAGCTATATTCTGTACTAGCTATATTCTGTACTAGCTATATTCTGTACTAGCTGTCTTTTGTACTAGCTATCTTTTGTACTAGCTATATTCTGTACTAGCTATATTCTGTACTAGCTATCTTCTGTACTAGCTATATTTTGTACTAGCTATATTTTGTACTAGCTATCTTTTGTACTAGCTATATTCTGTACTAGCTATCTTTTGTACTAGCTATATTTTGTACTAGCTATCTTTTGTACTAGCTATCTTTTGTACTAGCTATCTTCTGTACTAGCTATATTTTGCACTAGCTATATTTTGTACTAGCTATCTTTTGTACTAGCTATATTCTGTACTAGCTATCTTTTGTACTAGCTATCTTTTGTACTAGCTATCTTTTGTACTAGCTATCTTTTGTACTAGCTATCTTTTGTACTAGCTATATTTTGTACTAGCTATATTTTGTACTAGCTATCTTTTGTACTAGCTATCTTTTGTACTAGCTATATTCTGTACTAGCTATATTCTGTACTAGCTATATTCTGTACTAGCTATCTTTTGTACTAGCTATCTTTTGTACTAGCTATCTTTTGTACTAGCTATATTCTGTACTAGCTATATTCTGTACTAGCTATATTCTGTACTAGCTATATTTTGTACTAGCTATCTTTTGTACTAGCTATATTTTGTACTAGCTATCTTTTGTACTAGCTATATTTTGTACTAGCTATATTCTGTACTAGCTATATTCTGTACTAGCTATATTCTGTACTAGCTGTCTTTTGTACTAGCTATCTTTTGTACTAGCTATATTCTGTACTAGCTATATTCTGTACTAGCTATCTTCTGTACTAGCTATATTTTGTACTAGCTATATTTTGTACTAGCTATATTTTGTACTAGCTATCTTTTGTACTAGCTATATTCTGTACTAGCTATCTTTTGTACTAGCTATATTTTGTACTAGCTATCTTTTGTACTAGCTATATTTTGTACTAGCTATCTTTTGTACTAGCTATATTCTGTACTAGCTATCTTTTGTACTAGCTATCTTTTGTACTAGCTATATTCTGTACTAGCTATCTTTTGTACTAGCTATATTCTGTACTAGCTATCTTTTGTACTAGCTATCTTTTGTACTAGCTATATTTTGTACTAGCTATCTTCTGTACTAGCTATCTTCTGTACTAGCTATCTTTTGTACTAGCTATCTTCTGTACTAGCTATCTTTTGTACTAGCTATCTTTTGTACTAGCTATCTTCTGTACTAGCTGCCTTCCATGCTAGCTGCTGCCCTACATAATAGCTACCTTACATACTAATTACCTTCAATACTAGCTGCCTTCTGTACTAGCTGTTACCTATATAGGAGGAAGACCCAAGAAGGAAGATCACTTTAAGGAGCAGGCTCTCTATTACCTCCACGCCTGCCCAACGACCCTTATCTTCTTGAGGTTATCTTGAGATGATTTCGGGGCTTAGCGTTCCCGCGGCCCGGTTCTCAACCAGGCTTCCTTTTTGTTACACGTTCCCAGCAAGCAGCCCGTAGCAGCTGTCTAACTCCCAGGTACCTATTTACTGCTAGGTGAACAGGCACATCAGGGTGAAAGAAACTATGCTCGTTTGTTTCTGCCGGCGCCGGGAATCGAGCCTGGAACCTTAAGACTACGAATCCCGAGCGTTGTTCACTCAGCCGTCAGATTGCCAATGGATTGCAGGACGAATGGCCGGTTAGAAACCTGAATAGGGAATCCCTTTCCGGGAAATGTTGCAAGCATAAATGGCCTCCTTAGCGGCGGCAGCCTCCAGTTCCTTCCCGGGAACTCCAATATGGCGGACAGCCGTCCAAAATTAATATATCTTATTATCTCTGCAAGAGATAAGCAACAGCCGGGATGGGATTTCCACCCTTATGGGATACGAAGAGTTACAAGTCTCCAGGGGAGAACTACTGAGGAAGAGGCTACACAAGCGTATAATGTTGTGGCGTGAGTGTGCTGGTCGCTGCGGGCAGGCGGCGGCGGCGGCGGCTATGTAGGGTTGATCGGGAGGTGCGCCAGAGTCTGCTAACACCGTCGGCACACTTAGACCCATCAGTGACCTGAGCAGTGAAGTGTGCGAGAGAAAGAGAGGAAACATGTTCAAGGAAAAGGCTTTTCAAGACAGCAGTATGGGCCTTGTTGGAGGCATAGACATGCCTGAACATACTTCCCCCCCCCCCGGAGGCATGTTCAGGGGGTTGGGTGATACCTGGTTGATGGGGTTCTGGGAGTTCTTCTACTCCCCAAGCCCGGCCCGAGGCCAGGCTTGACTTGTGAGAGTTTGGTCCACTAGGCTGTTGCTTGGAGCGGCCCGCAGGCCCACATACCCACCACAGCCCGGCTGGTCCGGAACTCCTTGGAGGAATAAATCTAGTTTCCTCTTGAAGATGTCCACGGTTGTTCCGGCAATATTTCTTATGCTTGCTGGGAGGACGTTGAACAACCGTGGACCTCTGATGTTTATACAGTGTTCTCTGATTGTGCCTATGGCACCCCTGCTCTTCACTGGTTCTATTCTGCATTTTCTTCCATATCGTTCACTCCAGTACGTTGTTATTTTACTGTGTAGATTTGGGACCTGGCCCTCCAGTATCTTCCAGGTGTATATTATTTGATATCTCTCTCGTCTTCTTTCTAGTGAGTACATTTGGAGAGCTTTGAGACGATCCCAATAATTTAGGTGCTTTATCGCGTCTATACGTGCTGTATATGTTCTCTGTATTCCCTCTATTTCAGCAATCTCTCCTGCTCTGAAGGGGGAAGTGAGTACTGAACAGTACTCAAGACGGGACAGCACAAGTGACTTGAAGAGTACAAGCATTGTGATGTGATCCCTGGATTTGAAAGTTCTCGTAATCCATCCTATCATTTTTCTGGCTGTCGCAATATTTGCTTGGTTATGCTCCCTAAACGTTAGGTCGTCAGACATCATTATTCCCAAATCCTTTACATGCTGTTTTCCTACTATGGGCACATTTGATTGTGTTTTGTACTCTGTATTATGTTTAAGGTCCTCATTTTTACCGTACCTGAGTACCTGGAATTTATCACTGTTAAACATCATGTTATTTTCTGATGCCCAGTCGAAAACTTTATTAATATCAGCTTGAAGTTTTTCAATGTCTTCAGCCGAGGTAATTTTCATACTGATTTTTGTGTCATCTGCAAAGGATGATACGAAGCTGTGACTTGTATTTTTGTCTATATCTGATATGAGAATAAGGAAAAGCAGCGGTGCAAGGACTGTACCCTGAGGTACAGAGCTTTTAACTGCACTTGGACTAGATTTTATATGGTTGACTGTTACTCGCTGAGTCCTGTTTGACAGAAAACTGAGTATCCAGCGCCCTACTTTACCGGTTATTCCCATTGACTTCATTTTGTGTGCTATCACGCCATGGTCACATTTATCGAAAGCCTTTGGTGGAGAATAAGCCTTCAATATGTGGATCAGGGTCTGCCATAAATTCACATCATGTTCACAATGGCAATGCGAACTGAGAGACTCTTGCAGGGACAAGAAAGTGGCGTGAAGGAACAGGTCCCTGCTGAAGGGGCATTGGTCAGAGCATGGCTCAAGCAGGAGTGGGGATCACTTGAGGCAGCGAATCATGGATCCTCTAGACACAAGACGCTGGTTTTAATATACCGGTACTCACGAAGGGCGCCAAAACGGAAGGAGTAACCAAGTATGGTGCAGAGCATCAAGACGATGAAGGGCCGAGGGAGAGGCTGAGGAACATGTGGGGCAGCCATAGTCAGATCCACTCCACCGGAGTGTAAACAGAGAAGTGTGCATCTATCATCCCTCAGGAAGTACGAGACGAGACGTCGAGGAGAGGGTCTTAGAGCATCCAACTGAGGTGAGCGAGATGGTCTGACCAGGACAAATGGGTGTCACAGCTCAATCCCAGGAGTTGGGCATATCCCTATATATAAAGGGACTACTACAGAGTGGCAATGGGGACGAGGGACGATATGCCTCACAGTAAGTCACACAGCAGCATGTCTTAGCTGCAGAGAGTGAAGCCATGACTGGTGGCCCAGGACGACAAATTGTCGCTCGCGAGCTGTTGGTGGACGGAGGCGTCATCACCACGACAGTAGAGGGTGAGATCGGCAACATAAAGGGCCAAGAAAATGCCAGGAGGAAGAAAGAAAGGGCAACCAGACAAAGAGCAGCGCTCAGAACACCACCTTGGGGAACACCTTCATATTGTTGCAAAGAGCGCGAGTGAGCAGCACCAACACTCACCTGAGACAAGTGACGACAGAGGAAGCGTTGAAAGAAAAGTAGGAGATTGCCATGAAAAAGCATAGTTGAGCTTCAATATTGTATCTCCAGGTGGTGTCGGAAGCTTTGTACAGGCCAAAAGAACTATAACAACGGAGGTCTTCACAGCAAAGGCAGCACGAATGCAGACGTTTAAGTTCACCAAAATATCTGTCGTACTGCGCCACTTGCAAACACCAAACTGGGAGGGTAAAATGTAGCAATGATGTTCCAGGAACCACATGAGATGCACATTAATCATACGCTCAAAGACTTTGCAAACACATTTTGTTAGGACAATGGGACAAAAATCCTTAGGGAGAAGTCCATTGAGTACCAGGGTTTCTAAAGGGAAGAACAACTGTTTCGAGCCAGTCAGCAGGGACCAAAGGTCGGCTCCCAAATGTGACTACAGGCACGCAGCAAATACTACAAGTAGCACGGAGGGGATGACAGCATCTCATGGTGGACACCAGCCATTGCCGAGGGAGGTTACCTTACCTTGAGGTTACCTTGAGGTGCTTCCGGGGCTCAGCGTCCCCGCGGCCCGGTCGTCGACCAGGCCTCCTGGTTGCTGGACTGATCAACCAGGCTGTTAGACGCGGCTGCTCGCAGCCTGACGTATGAGTCACAGCCTGGTTGATCAGGTATCCTTTGGAGGTGCTTATCCAGTTCTCTCTTGAACACTGTGAGGGGTTTGCCAGTTGACAAGGCGGACTGGAGCCCAAAAGGGCGAAAAGATCATTATAGGGGAGGCAAAGGGAAGGAAATTATCTGCGAGAAAGCGCTAAGCCATTACGACAATATAGCACTTAGAAGGGGTCACGATAAGGATTTGGGATGGGACGGGGGGAAGGAATGGTGCCCAACCACTCGGACGGTCGGGATTGAACGCCAACATGCATGAAGCAAGACCGTCACTCTACCGTCCACCCCAAGTGGGAAGGAGAGAAAGGAATGACTGTAGAGTGGAACGGGACGAGCGCCAAACATGAGTTTCTGGAGAGAAAATAGAAAGCAATGAAAACTGCAAGATCAAAAGTGGCAACTCACTAAAATAGTCTTCAAGCCACAGATATTCCATTGAAGAACAAACATGGTGAAGAACAACTTTGTCAAGAAGACAAACAATTAAAGACAAGAGGCAAAGGGCACAGAACAGAGAATCAGGGTTGGGAAGCGCAGGTAAAGTCAACAGAGATGGTCAGGCGGAGAAGGCTGCGGTAAGGACCTGAGGCGAGACGTCGGGCGGAGGAGCCACAGTAACTACCGCATGTTCAAGATTAGTAAAAGCTTAGAGGACGCGGACCCACTGCGATGGGGACTCCTATAACAAGGTCAGATGACTCCACTGGTGGAGAATGGTGCCCCAACCACTTGTTGGACGGTAGAGCGACGGTCTCGCTTCATGCAGGTCGGCGTTCAATCCCGACCGTCCAAGTGGTTGGGCACCATTCCTTCCCCGTCCCATCCCAAATCCTTATCCTGACCCCTTCCAGTGCTATATAGTCGTAATGGCTTGGCGCTTCCCCTTGATAATTCCTTCCTTCCTTCCACTACCGAGACCGGAGGAGCTGCAGGAATAAGAACAGAGGGGAGGAGGTGGGTGAAGAACTAACGCCTCTTTACCCGCCAGAGAGGAAGGGGCAGAGGGACCAGGATTACGGTTCTCACCGAGAGAATGAGAGAGAAATACACGTGTGGCAGCATCATGTTACTGAGAGAGAGAGCCGCTATCGTCTCCTGTGGGAAGAGAGAACGAGAGGGGAAGACACGATAATGATTGAGTCGAGGGTGGAACTCGGCCCAGAGGGCTATATGCCAGGGAGAGCCAAACGACAGAGGGGAAGGAATATGGGACCCCAGAGGGGAAGGAATATGGGAGCAAGAGTCGAGGGGTACACAGTGGATAACGAAGAGTGCGGAGAGGCAGAGCGTGTAGCACGTAACACCATGTCGAGCACTGGGGGAGGCGGGCAGAAATGGCGGCAGGTGACACCAGAGGAAAGGACTCAGATAGTGCGGGAGAGGGTAAAGCAAGGGAGCTTATGGATGTCTTGGGGTTCGAGGCTCAGAAACCGTTATGGAGCAGAGGAGGGTGAGGCACAAGACAAAGACATGATGCCCGTGGATAAGCCACGCCACACGAGGAGCAAAACAGACAGAGTAAGCCACGCCACACGAGGAGCAAAACAGACAGAGTAAGCCACGCCACATGAGGAGCAAAACAGACAGATCTGGCGTCTTGCATCGGGGGAAAGATATGTGATCTCCAGGTCTAAAGTGAGGGATGGTTTCTTGAATTTATAATGTTGACAAGAACATGAAAAAACAGGGTGGGCATCACCACACAGTACTGAGCATGGGATGAAGAACATTCTGTCAATTCTGTCCATGCACTGAGCATGGGGTCATGAACATTCTGTCCATGGACTGAGCACGGGTCATGAACATTCTGTCCATGGACTGAGCACGCGGTGAAGGATATATTTCACATGTTTGAATATTACACTGTTTTAACAGAACATAACGTTACCTAATGTAAATTACCAAGCCAAACCTATCCTAATCTAATATAATCTAATTAATCGAATTTAATCTAGCCTAACCTAACCTAGATGAAGCCATGGCGCTGGAGGAAAGGCGGTAGATAATAGGAAGTAGGAAGTAGATAATGGCACTAATTAGATTTAGATTTAGATTTAGATTTTTATTCAGGTTAAGGTACATACATTTACATGCATAATGTTGGATTTAAAGATAGAGATAGTACACACAATACCTAAAGCCACTAGTACGCACAGCGTTTCGGGCAAATTATGAAGTGGTTTTTTAGTGATTACCACAAGGATACAACCCCCCCCCCCCAAGGACAGGTGGCAAATCATTAGGGGGNGGCTCACGATTCCTTGGTACCTCCTGACTATAGTCAAATTTAATTATCAAATATTTCTTAATTATTTAAATAAAATTAAATCTTTAATTATTTAATTATAAAATTAGTTATTTAATTAAAAATTCATTATTTAATATAAATTCATTATTTAATTATAAAATTCATTATTTAATAAATTAACTATTTAATTATAAAATAAGTATTTAATTATGAAATTAGTTATATTATTTAATTATAAAATTAAATCTTAATTATTTAACTATAAAATTATTTCTTTAATTATTTAATTAACCATAAAATTATTTTTTTAACTATTTAATTATAAAATTATTTAATTACAAAATTATATAATTATAAAATTATATATTTACAAAATTATTTAATTATCGATTATTTAATTATATAACTGTTACGGACTCGTCACCCTTGTCAGGCGGTAGAGTGGCAGTTCCAGCACCATCTAGAGTCTGCAGCCAAGGAAAATAAGACTCGCGTCCCTACCAAAAAAAAAAAAGCACCCGAACTCCCCGGGAATAGTACATAATGTGGACAACACCATCTGGTGGTGGTTATCAAATGGCTCAAGATTCCTGCCTTGGTCAGCCAGAGGGGTCGTTGTGGGTGACCTCTGGTGAGGTAACACATCAAGACCAGCGCCACCTAGTGTGTGCTACAGAGCATAGTGTCACTCCCCAGTGGTTAGTGGTATTCCTAGTTCACCAGTATCGGCAAGGTCATTGATGACTTTTTTTGTGTCCACAGAGGTGACGTCTGGGGGCAGCGGTACTGGAGAGAGCAGTTCATCTTGGGCAGTCCACAGTCTCCCTACAGGGTCCTGGAAACGACCAAGTAAGCCGCCGCCGATGAAGCAGTGTGGTGAGTTAGTGCTGCTGGTGAGTTAGTGTTGAAAAAGATTGGCGTACCTTTGGGACTGGCTTAGGGGAGAGACTGACGACAAGGAAGTGCCTGTTGAGTAGTGCTGCTAGCTGGTCGCTAGAGACTGCTGCCAGGGGATCGCTACCCCTGTATTGTGACCCCGCTCAGCGTGTGGCTGAGGTACTCTGCCAGCGAGTAGCTGGAGAGCGGTCGTGGCGGTACAGGCACCTCATGACACTGTCAGTGGGCTGGTCCACGTACGGGTGACATTATGTACTATTCCCGGGGAGTTCGGGCACAGACTCTTAGATGGCGCTGGAACTCCCACGTACAGGTGAACTCGCCGGTGTTCTTCCCAGTAAGGTTGGATACGTTAATGGACAGTGAAGAAATACTGGGGATTGATGAACTCTGCACGTGAACACGTTTGATATCCTGAGCGAAAGGATTGTACATAGGTGTGGTAATAGCCTATCTGTTCTTTATATATTATTTACGGTGACGGTGTACATACATTACTTAACGTTGGTGGGAAGATTTTAATACATTGACGAAAGGAACAGTGTTTGTTCATCCTCTCCTTTTTTTATGCACTACATAGCCACTTTCTTGAAAGCGTATTACCGACTGGGGCCGGATACTATCATTTGGTTCAACCATCAAAGAACTGGTTGCGACCCATAGTGGCCATAACAATAATTATTTAATTATAAATTATTTAATTCAACAATTATCTAATTATAAAATTAACTATTTAACTATAAAATTTTTGACGGGTATTAAGTTACAACTTGAGTAACTGTTAAACTACATCAGTATGACGCAGACATCCCAGCGAAAACGCAACAATGATTAAAGTGTGTACTGGAACATGGAGATCATTGCTTATTAGGCCTAGTTGGTGCTTACTAGGCCTAGTTGGTGCTTACTAGGCCTAGTTGGTGCTTACTTGGCCTAGTTGGTGCTTAATTTGCCTAGTTGGTGCTTAGTAGGCCTAGTTGGTGCTTAGTAGGCCTAGTTGGTGCTTAGTAGGCCTAGTTGGATATGGTTCTGCCTTTAAAGGGCACATTAGAAGAGATACCCGGTGGTGCCCGGGTTCACCTCAAAATGATTCAAAACGTTTTTGGCCCCCAAAATGATTTAGGGTTCAGTTCCTGAGCCTATTATGTGCCTTTGTAGCCTTTATCATTACAGTAACAGAATGGGTATGGGGTCCACAACCGCTCAGAGGGTGGGTATGGGGGTCCACAACTGCTCAGAGGGAGGGTATGGAGGTCCACAACTGCTCAGAGGGTGGGTATGGGGTCCACAACTGCTCAGAGGGAGGGTATGGGGTCCACAACTGCTCAGAGGGAGGGTATGGAGGTCCACAACTGCTCAGAGGGTGGGTATGGGGTCCACAACCGCTCAGAGGGTGGGTATGGGGTCCACAACCGCTCAGAGGGTGGGTATGGGGTCCACAACCGCTCAGAGGGTGGGTATGGGGTCCACAACTGCTCAGAGGGAGGGTATGGAGGTCCACAACCGCTCAGAGGGTGGGTATGGGGTCCACAACTGCTCAGAGGGTGGGTATGGGGTCCACAACTGCTCAGAGGGTGGGTATGGGGTCCACAACCGCTCAGAGGGTGGGTATGGGGGTCCACAACCGCTCAGAGGGTGGGTATGGGGGTCCACAACTGCTCAGAGGGTGGGTATGGGGTCCACAACCGCTCAGAGGGTGGGTATGGGGTCCACAACCGCTCAGAGGGTGGGTATGGGGTCCACAACCGCTCAGAGGGTGGGTATGGGGTCCACAACGCTCAGAGGGTGGGTATGGGGGTCCACAACCGCTCAGAGGGTGGGTATGGGGGTCCACAACTGCTCAGAGGGTGGGTATGGGGGTCCACAACTGCTCAGAGGGTGGGTATGGGGTCCACAACTGCTCAGAGGGTGGGTATGGGGGTCCACAACCGCCCACAGGGTGGGTATGGGGGTCCACAACCGCCCACAGGGTGGGTATGGGGTCCACAACCGCCCACAGGGTGGGTATGGGGATCCACAACCGCCCACAGGGTGGGTATGGGTTCCACAACCGCCCACAGGGTGGGTATGGGGGTCCACAACCGCCCACAGGGTGGGTATGGGGTGTAAACAATAAAATAAATAATCAATTGTTAAAAAAAAGTTATTAGTTTTGTTGCTGTTCATAGCTTGAGTTGTTCATCGTGATGAGCCAGGGAAAATATTCATAGTGATGAGTCAGGGAAAAATGTATTTCCAGAAGGCTGGAATTGCCTGGTTCTCCCAGCGACAGTTTTAAGCGGAAAATTTCGGATGTATGTGTGATATGTATCATGCTGTGTCCGGCGGTGGTGACACATAGTGCTCAGTGCTCCTCGGACACAGGATGTCAGAGAACCACTGTTGCAAGGCGAGGCAGCAGTGTTGCAGGGCGAGGCAGTACTGTTGCAGGGCGAGGCAGCAGTGTTGCAGGGCGAGGCAGCAGTGTTGCAGGGCGAGACAGCAGTGTTCCAGGGCGAGGCAGCAGTGTTGCAGGGCGAGGCAGTACTGTTGCAGGGCGAGGCAGCAGTGTTGCAGGGCGAGGCAGCAGTGTTGCAGGGCGAGGCAGCAGTGTTGCAGGGCGAGGCAGCAGTGTTGCAGGGCGAGGCAGCAGTGTTGCAGGGCGAGGCAGCAATGTTGCAGGGCAAGGCAGCAGTGTTGCAGGGCGAGGCAGCACTGTTGCAGGGCGAGGCAGCACTGTTGCAGGGCGAGGCAGCACTGTTGCAGGGCGAGGCAGCAGTGTTGCAGGGCGAGACAGTACTGTTGCAGGGCGAGGCAGCAGTGTTGCAGGGCGAAGCAGCAGTGTTGCAGGGCGAGGCAGCAGTGTT
>WNGS01164535.1:0-11438 GCA_020271785.1 Procambarus virginalis | reverse complement strand
TAATACTAGCTATATTTTGTACTAGCTATCTTTTGTACTAGCTATCTTTTGTACCAGCTATCTTTTGTACTAGCTATCTTTTGTACTAGCTATATTTTGTACTAGCTATCTTTTGTACCAGCTATCTTTTGTACTAGCTATCTTTTGTACTAGCTATCTTTTGTACTAGCTATCTTTTGTACTAGCTATATTTTGCACTAGCTATCTTTTGTACTAGCTATCTTTTGTACTAGCTATCTTTTGTACTAGCTATATTTTGTACTAGCTATATTTTGTACTAGCTATCTTTTGTACTAGCTATCTTTTGTACTAGCTATCTTTTGTACTAGCTATCTTCTGTACTAGCTATATTTTGTACTAGCTATATTTTGTACTAGCTATCTTTTGTACTAGCTATATTCTGTACTAGCTATCTTTTGTACTAGCTATCTTTTGTACTAGCTATCTTTTGTACTAGCTATATTCTGTACTAGCTATATTCTGTACTAGCTATCTTCTGTACTAGCTATATTTTGTACTAGCTATATTTTGTACTAGCTATCTTTTGTACTAGCTATATTCTGTACTAGCTATCTTTTGTACTAGCTATATTTTGTACTAGCTATCTTTTGTACTAGCTATATTTTGTACTAGCTATCTTTTGTACTAGCTATATTCTGTACTAGCTATCTTTTGTACTAGCTATCTTTTGTACTAGCTATATTCTGTACTAGCTATCTTTTGTACTAGCTATATTCTGTACTAGCTATCTTTTGTACTAGCTATCTTTTGTACTAGCTATATTCTGTACTAGCTATCTTTTGTACTAGCTATATTCTGTACTAGCTATCTTTTGTACTAGCTATATTTTGTACTAGCTGCCTTCCATGCTAGCTGCTGCCCTACATAATAGCTACCTTACATACTAATACCTTCAATACTAGCTGCCTTCTGTACTAGCTGCCTTCTGTACTAGCTGCCTTCTGTACTAGCTGCCTTCTGTACTAGCTGTTCCTATACTGCCTATTGGTAGGAGGAAGACCCAAGAAGGAAGATCACTTTAAGGAGCAGCTCTTTATTACCTCCACGCCTGCCCAACGACCCTTATCTTCTTGAGGTTATCTTGAGATGATTTCGGGGCTTAGCGTTCCCGCGGCCCGGTTCTCAACCAGGCTTCCTTTTTGTTACACGTTCCCAGCAAGCAGCCCGTAGCAGCTGTCTAACTCCCAGGTACCTATTTACTGCTAGGTGAACAGGCACATCAGGGTGAAAGAAACTATGCTCGTTTGTTTCTGCCGGCGCCGGGAATCGAGCCTGGAACCTTAAGACTACGAATCCCGAGCGTTGTTCACTCAGCCGTCAGATTGCCAATGGATTGCAGGACGAATGGCCGGTTAGAAACCTGAATAGGGAATCCCTTTCCGGGAAATGTTGCAAGCATAAATGGCCTCCTTAGCGGCGGCAGCCTCCAGTTCCTTCCCGGGAACTCCAATATGGCGGACAGCCGTCCAAATTAATATATCTTATTATCTCTGCAAGAGATAAGCAACAGCCGGGATGGGATTTCCACCCTTATGGGATACGAAGAGTTACAAGTCTCCAGGGAGAACTACTGAGGAAGAGGCTACACAAGCGTATAATGTTGTGCCGTGAGGGTGCTGGACGCTGGGGGCAGGCGGCGGCGGCGGCGGCTATGTAGGGTTGATCGGGAGGTGCGCCAGAGTCTGCTAACACCGTCGGCACACTTAGACCCATCAGTGACCTGAGCAGTGAAGTGTGAGAGAGAAAGAGAGGAAACATGTTCAAGGAAAAGGCTTTTCAAGACAGCAGTATGGGCCTTGTTGGAGGCATAGACATGCCTGAACATACTTCCCCCCCCCCCTGAGGCATGTTCAGGGGGTTGGGTGGAGAATAAGCCTTCAATATGTGGATCAGGGTCTGCCATAAATTCACATCATGTTCACAATGGCAATGCGAACTGAGAGACTCTTGCAGGGACAAGAAAGTGGCGTGAAGGAACAGGTCCCTGCTGAAGGGGCACTGGTCAGAGCATGGCTCAAGCAGGAGTGGGGATCACTTGAGGCAGCGAATCACGGATCCTCTAGAGACAAGACGCTGGTTTTAATATACCGGTACTCACGAAGGGCGCCAAAACGGAAGGGGTAACCAAGTATGGTGCAGAGCATCAAGACGATGAAGGGCCGAGGGAGAGGCTGAGGAACATGTGGGGCAGCCATAGTCAGATCCACTCCACCGGAGTGTAAACAGAGAAGTGTGCATCTATCATCCCTCAGGAAGTTACGAGACGAGACGTCGAGGAGAGGGTCTTAGAGCATCCAACTCTGAGGTGAGCGAGATGGTGTGACCAGGACAAATGGGTGTCACAGCTCAATCCCAGGAGTTGGGCAGTATCCCTATATATAAAGGGACTACTACAGAGTGGCAATGGGGACGAGGGACGATATGCCTCACAGTAAGTCACACAGCAGCATGTCTTAGCTGCAGAGAGTGAAGCCATGACTGGTGGCCCAGGACGACAAATTGTCGCTCGCGAGCTGTTGGTGGACAGAGGCGTCATCACCACGACAGTAGAGGGTGAGATCGGCAACATAAAGGGCCAAGAAAATGCCAGGGGGAAGAGAGAAAGGGCAACCAGACAAAGAGCAGCGCTCAGAACACCACCTTGGGGAACACCTTCATATTGTTGCAAAGAGCGCGAGTGAGCAGCACCAACACTCACCTGAGACAAGTGACGACAGAGGAAGCGTTGAAAGAAAAGTAGGAGATTGCCATGAAAAAGCATAGTTGAGCTTCAATATTGTATCTCCAGGTGGTGTCGGAAGCTTTGTACAGGCCAAAAGAAACTATAACAACGGAGGTCTTCACAGCAAAGGCAGCACGAATGCAGACGTTTAAGTTCACCAAAATATCTGTCGTACTGCGCCACTTGCAAACACCAAACTGGGAGGGTAAAATGTAGCAATGATGTTCCAGGAACCACATGAGATGCACATTAATCATACGCTCAAAGACTTTGCAAACACATTTTGTTAGGACAATGGGACAAAAATCCTTAGGGAGAAGTCCCTGAGTACCAGGGTTTCTCAAGGGAAAAACAACTGTTTCGAGCCAGTCAGCAGGGACCAAAGGTCGGCTCCCAAATGTGACTACAGGCACGCAGCAAATACTACAAGTAGCACGGAGGGGATGACAGCATCTCATGGTGGACACCAGCCATTGCCGAGGGAGGTTACCTTACCTTGAGGTTACCTTGAGGTGCTTCCGGGGCTCAGCGTCCCCGCGGCCCGGTCGTCGACCAGGCCTCCTGGTTGCTGGACTGATCAACCAGGCTGTTAGACGCGGCTGCTCGCAGCCGCGTCTAACAGCCGTCGGGCGAGACGGCTGTTAGCTCTCCTAGAGACGGCTCTCCTCCTAAGAGACGTCGGGCGGAGGAGCCACAGTAACTACCTCATGTTCAAGATTAGTAAAAGCTTAGAGGACGCGGACCCACTGCGATGGGGACTCCTATAACAAGGTCAGACGACTCCACTGGTGGAGAATGGTGCCCCAACCACTTGGGCTGGACGGTAGAGCGACGGTCTCGCTTCATGCAGGTCGGCGTTCAATCCCCGACCGTCTAAGTGGTTGGGCATCATTCCTTCCCCCGTCCCATCCCAATCCTTATCCTGACCCCTTCCCAGTGCTATATAGTCGTAATGGCTTGGCGCTTTCCTTGATAATTCCTTCCTTCCTTCCACTACCGAGACCGAGGAGTGCAGGAACAAGAACAGAGGGGAGGAGGTGGGTGAAGAACTAACGCCTCTTTACCCGCCAGAGAGGAAGGGGCAGAGGACCAGGCTTACGGTTCTCACCGAGAGAATGAGAGGGAAATACACGTGTGGCAGCATCATGTTACTGAGAGAGAGAGAGCCGCTATCGTCTCCTGTGGGAAGAGAGAACGAGAGGGGAAGACCCGATAATGATGAGTCGAGGGTGGACTCGGCCCAGAGGGCTATATGCCAGGGAGAGCCAAACGACAGAGGGGAAGGATATGGGAGCAAGAGTCGCTGGGGTACACAGTGGATAACGAAGAGTGTGGAGAGGCAGAGCGTGTAACACGTAACACCATGTCGAGCACTGGGGGAGGCGGGCAGAAATGGCGGCAGGTGAACCAGAGGAAAGGACTCAGATAGTGCGGGAGAGGGTAAAGCAAGGGAGCTTAGGATGTCTTGGGGTTCGAGGCTCAGAAACCGTTATGGAGCAGAGGAGGGTGAGGCACAAGACAAAGACATGATGCCCGTGGATAAGCCACGCACACGAGGAGCAAAACAGACAGAGTAAGCCACGCCACACGAGGAGCAAAACAGACAGAGTAAGCCACGCCACACGAGGAGCAAAACAGACAGAGTAAGCCACGCCACACGAGGAGCAAAACAGACAGAGTAGCCACGCCACACGAGGAGCAAAACAGACAGAGTAAGCCACGTCACACGACGAGCAAAACAGACAGAGTAAGCCACGCCACACGAGGAGCAAAACAGACAGAGTAAGCCACGCCACACGAGGAGCAAACAGACAGAGTAAGCCACGCCACACGAGGAGCAAAACAGACAGAGTAAGCCACGCCACACGAGGAGCAAAACAGACAGAGTAAGCCACGCCACACGAGGAGCAAAACAGACAGATCTGGCGTCTTGCATCGGGGGAAAGATATGTGATCTCCAGGTCTAAAGTGAAGGATGACTTCTTGAAATTTATAATGTTGACAAGAACATGAAAAAAAACAGGGTGGGCATCACCCACAGTACTGAGCATGGGATGAAGAACATTCTGTCAATTCTGTCCATGCACTGAGCATGGGGTCATGAACATTCTGTCCATGGACTGAGCAGGGGTCATGAACATCTGTCCATGGACTGAGCATGGGGTCATGAACATTCTGTCCATGCACTGTGCATGGGGTCATGAACATTCTGTCCATGGACTGAGCACGGGGTCATGAACATTCTGTCCATGGACTGAGCACGCGGTGAAGGATATATTTCACATGTTTATGAATATTACACTGTTTTAACAGAACATAACGTTACCTAATGTAAATTACCAGCCAAACCTATCCTAATCTAATATAATCTAATTAATCGAATTTAATCTAGCCTAACCTAACCTAGATGAAGCCATGGCGCTGGAGGAAAGGCGGTAGATAATAGGAAGTAGGAAGTAGATAATGGCACTAATTAGATTTAGATTTAGATTTAGATTTTTATTCAGGTTAAGGTACATACATTTACATACATATGTTGGATTTAAAGATAGAGATAGTACACACAATACCTAAAGCCCTAGTACGCACAGCGTTTCGGGCAAATTATGAAGTGGTTTTTAGTGATTACCACAAGGGTACAACCCCCCCCCCAAGGACAGGTGGCAAATCATTAGGGGGGGGGGGGGGTACGGTCATCAAGATAGTCATTAGAGTCTTTAAGGGACATAATGGCGCCAACCATCTGGTGGAATGAGGCAGTGGGTGTGAGAACTGTCCAGTCCTCGACGGTGAGGACATAGTCCCTCAGACCTCCAGGAAGGGCGGGGGGGGGGGGGGAGTGGGGCAATTGGCACTGGAGTACCCCGGGGGCTTCTGGGGGAGGAAGGATGGGGGGGGGGGTTGGCAGTGACTGTGATATAATCTTAACATTCTATATCATTTCTTAAACAAAACTTTCTTTTAGCGAACTCTAGGAAGTCCTGCAGGAGTACTGTGAATGAGGGGGGGGGGGAAGTTAGGGGGAGAGGTGGGGGGAGGGGGGGAGAGGTGGAGGGGGGAGGGGGGAGAGCAAGCAGAACAACCCACACGTCACATTTCTGTGAAAAGATCTAACCGGAAGTCCCTCTGCTCCACGTGACAAGAGCAACGCAACTGTGTGCTAGAGTTACCCCACACCCGCCCCCTAGCACTGAGATGTGTGTGTACTCACCTATTTGTGCTTGCAGGATCGAGCATTGACTCTTGGGTCCCGCCTTTCCAGTCAACGGTTGTTTACAGCAATGACTCCTGTCCCATTTCCCTATCATATCTAATTTTAAAATTATGAATAGAGTTTGCTTCCACAACCTGTTCCTTAAGTGTATTCCATTTTTCCACTACTCTCACGCTAAAAGAAAACTTCCTAACATCTCTGTGACTCATCTGAGTTTCCAGTTTCCACCCATGTCCCCTCGTTCTGTTTATTACGTGTAAACATTTCGTCTATTTCCACTTTGTCAATTCCCTGAGTATTTTATATGTCCCTATCATATCCCCTCTTTCCCTTCTTTTTTTCTAGTGTCGTAAGGTTCAGTTCCTTCAGGCGCTCTTCATATCCCATTCCACGAAACTCTGGGACTTCGTCCCAAACTTCTGAACCTTTTTCCAATTTCCTTATGTGTTTCTTCACGTGGGGACTCCATGATGGAGCTGCATACTCTAAGACTTGTCTCACGTAGGCAGTGTAAAGCGCCCTAAAAGCCTCCTCACTTAGGTTTCTGAATGATGTTCTAACTTTTGCCAGTGTAGAGTACGCTGCTGTCGTTATCCTATTTATATGTGCCTCAGGAGTTAGATTAGGTGTTACGTCACACCCAGGTCTCTTTCGCGCGTCGTCACAGGTAGGCTGTTCCCCTTCATTGTGTACTGTCCCTTTGGTCGCCTATCGCCTGATCCCATGTGTGTGTGTGTGTGTGTGTGTGTGTGTGTGTGTGTGTGTGTGTGGTGTGTGTGTGTGTGTGTGTGTGTGTGTGTGTGTAATACCTAAGTGTAATTACCTAAGTGTAGTTACAGGATGAGAGCTACGCTCGTGGTGTCCCGTCTCCCAGCACTCTTTGTCATATAACGCTTTGAAACTCCTGTGTGAGTGTAAGTGTGTGAGTGTGAGTGTGAGTGTGTGTGTAAGTGTGTGTGTGTGACTGCTAAGCTACTTCACAACATTCTTCATGAAATCGCTGAAGCCAGAAACATAACATACAAAATACAAAAACTAAATTAGATACTCTTACAGTCTACCATATCATGCTAACTACACCAGCCTCAACCAGTGTTACCCTACCTCACAGGGAGGAAAGCCAAGGTTTGCTTCGATGGAGCAGTCTCCAGAACAATGAATATGGAACTCGGGACCCCCCAAGGCGGAGTCTTAAGCCCTACACTATTCAATGTACTTATGAACGCCATTGCAAATATTGATTTTCCGGAAGGAACACAACAAGTGGGATATGCAGATGATGTCCTAATACAAGCTCCCACCTTGGGAAAAATATACAGTCCATTGAACTCCTTGGAAGGAAATGTATTGAGCTCGGTTTCACTCTCTCCACAAACAAGACAAAAACATACTCCCATCACAAGAGGGGAGAAAATGAAGAACTACAAATTAATGGTGTAACACTTGAATGGTTTGACCACTATCGGTATCTTGGCGTCACTGTCGGCTCTAACAAGGGAAGAAAGAGGAGCTCAACCAACTCATAGGAACATGCAATAGTCGACTCAGGGCACTGAAAGCTATGACCTGGAATGGACATGGAGCCTCTATTGTCGTGTTTAAAATGACGTACACAGCGTATGTGCGCTCCGTCATAGACTATGCAGCACCAGTCTTATGCACCTACTCCCAAAGTGATATGACAAGACTCGAAAACATACAGAATGAAGCCATGACAATCATTCTTGTGTAACGGTAGCCAGCCTTTAACCTCAATTACTGGTCGTTATTACGTAAATTATACAGACACCAGAGTTCTAAGGTGTAACCTTCAGTTCAACTCCTCAAGATCTACGAACGTTCGACCGTTTAGATATGACGGCTCGAGGATACTGAACCTTCTATGCTACACTGCAAAGCCTCTGAAAACGCTGCCACCATCTGCTACCCACTCAGTAATTCCCCAATTGACGGTGAAACAGGATACCGTCAATTACGTATAAAACCCCGAAAATGGATCCCCAGTTATCAGAAAAGGAGGGATAAGATTTACATTAAGTGTAGAATTAAATCAAAGTCCAAAGGGATTATCTGAGGTATTAAATAACTGCTTGTAGGCTTGCAGAGGGGGCCTAGTCTCACGCGTGGGCTCTACGCTAACAGCAATGTAAAAAAAAAACGTTGAGGGAAATTCTACTAAACATCATAAATTCTATAAAAGATTTATTAGATCAAAGATTAACACTGAAATAAAAGACAAATTTCATACGTCCTGTCTGAACACTTCCTAAACTGAATATCTTCCTGAGGCAATGACTACACAAATGTTTGTTGTTAAAGATTCGCTACCTGGAACAAGAAGTTCCAAATAGCACGGCCTATGGCGAGCCCGTAGTACTACACAAATAATGTGCATTAACCAACGGCAAATAACTCAGACACAAAACAGTTACCTTAAATACCCCAGCTAGACCCGTTGTTAAGCCCAGCCTCGGGAGAGATTTTTTTTTTTGCAGGGATATTCCTGCGCGGGCCCTAAGCCTCTGGCTGGCCCACTGGGCGGGCCCTAAGCCTCTGGCTGGCCCACTGGGCGGGCCCTAAGCCTCTGGCTGGCCCACTGCGCGGGCCCTAAGCCTCTGGCTGGCCCACTGGGCGGGCCCTAAGCCTCTGGCTGGCCCACTGGGCGGGCCCTAAGCCTCTGGCTGGCCCACTGGGCGGGCCCTAAGCCTCTGGCTGGCCCACTGGGCGGGCCCTAAGCCTCTGGCTGGCCCACTGGGCGGGCCCTAAGCCTCTGGCTGGCCCACTGGGCGGGCCCTAAGCCTCTGGCTGGCCCACTGGGCGGGCCCTAAGCCTCTGGCTGGCCCACTGGGCGGGCCCTAAGCCTCTGGCTGGCCCACTGGGCGGGCCCTAAGCCTCTGGCTGGCCCACTGGGCGGGCCCTAAGCCTCTGGCTGGCCCTCTGGGCGGGCCCTAAGCCTCTGGCTGGCCCACTGGGCGGGCCCTAAGCCTCTGGCTGGCCCACTGGGCGGGCCCTAAGCCTCTGGCTGGCCCACTGGGCGGGCCCTAAGCCTCTAGCTGGCCCACTGGGCGGGCCCTAAGCCTCTGGCTGGCCCACTGGGCGGGCCCTAAGCCTCTGGCTGGCCCACTGGGCGGGCCCTAAGCCTCTGGCTGGCCCACTGCGCGGGCCCTAAGCCTCTGGCTGGCCCACTGGGCGGGCCCTAAGCCTCTGGCTGGTCCACTGGGCGGGCCCTAAGCCTCTGGCTGGCCCACTAGGCGGGCCCTAAGCCTCTGGCTGGCCCACTAAGTGTTGCATGTTTCTGTTTTACTTGGGCGGAGTATGAATATTTATAACTCGTATGGTCGCTTCAGTAAGATTTTGCCATATGTGTTTAACAACTTCTTCTGCTCTGTTGAATCTAAGGTGAAATCTTAATAGGTTTGTAACTGTGCACTGTGTTAGAGGAGAGATGTTGACCTCTCAGGCTGTCCCAAACCACACTGACCTTTCTCTCCATTGACCTCTCTGAGGCTGACCCTAGCTCAGTTGATAATTAATCTTTAAAGAAGATTACTAACTACAAACCCTGTATTCGTCACTAAAGGTGACTTATTATTC
Organism: Procambarus virginalis; assembly: GCA_020271785.1. Lineage (NCBI taxonomy): Eukaryota > Metazoa > Arthropoda > Malacostraca > Decapoda > Cambaridae > Procambarus > Procambarus virginalis. Next base: position 1,887 of record WNGS01164535.1, on the reverse strand, counting down.
CAAAACAATTGGGAAATATGTAGATACTCGAGCCAGGCTAAGTACAATATTCAGTAGCACTTGTATTTAACTAACTTACATGAATTAACAAACAAGTTGGGAAGGTACTTATTTTCCAGTGAAGAAATATTTCTACATATATTCAAATCTTACTGAAGTCAAATGCTTCTTTGATAACATACAAGACTTATTCATTATTCTCAATTGATGTTAATTAATTTTAACATAAGTACTTAACCACAATTGATAATTCCTAATAATTCTGCAATACCTTTCATTATTCTCCTAGTGTGAAGACTCGGCACAGAATGCAAATGGTGCTACCGTTTTCTACACATGAGTCTAATACCTTGGAGAAGGGATTACCTAGCCTGCCAGTCACGGCACTACCAACTTTTATTCTTAAGTGTATGGTTGTTTTTTATAGATTCAGCTACTCGGAACAAGTTCCAAGTAGCACGGGGTATTGTGAGCCCGTAACTTACCCGGCACAGGAGCGAGACAAGTAGCACGGGCTATGGTGAGCCCGTAACTTACCGGTCACAGGAGCGAGACAAGTAGCACGGGCTATGGTGAGCCCGTAACTTACCCGGCACAGGAGCGAGACAAGTAGCACGGGCTATGGTGAGCCCGTAACTTACCCGGCACAGGAGCGGGGCAAGTAGCACGGGCTATGGTGAGCCCGTAACTTACCCGGCACAGGAGCGAGACAAGTAGCACGGGCTATGGTGAGCCTGTAACTTACCTGGCACAGGAGCGAGACAAGTAGCACGGGCTATGGTGAGCCCGTAACTTACCCGGCACAGGAGCGAGACAAGTAGCACGGGCTATGGGAGCCCGTAACTTACCCGGCACAGGAGCGAGACAAGTAGCACGGGCTATGGTGAGCCCGTAACTTACCCGGCACAGGAGCGAGGCAAATAGAGCTATGGTGAGCCCGTGGTGGACTTACCTGGCACAGGAGCGGTGTTGAGTGTGCTGTGGGTTGAAAAAAAAAATCTATGGTCTTTCTGTATTAAAGTTATGCTGTTACACTTGGAGTTCCAAGAACTGCGAAATTGTCTAATCTACGAGAGGAGCTGTCCCTCCCCAGTGTCAAAAGCAGAATTAAGGTACTGAATGATAAGCTTGCACTTAGGATAGCCAGAGATCCGTATTACAATGATATTGTCAAGAAAACACCGAGTTCTGTGCTACTTTCCTGGGGAAACAGGAGAAGCAAAAAATGGCATCACAGATCAGTCTGCTACCTGGAAGAGCTTCACCTGCTTGAGCAAGCCCGTGAGCTCCTGCCTGTAGAGAGGTTACCTCCCTGGGAGGATGACTCATGCAAGATCATCATCAATGAAATGGCAACGAAAAAATCCAACATGATACCACAAGAAATGAGGCACAAGTATCTCGAGGAAATTTATAAAGAAGCCGGAGATGAACTAGATCAAATCTACACTGACGGGTCATCTAATCCTGTCAATGACAGGGCTGGTGCAGTATACACGGTAATTAGGAATAATGCCTTTCAACGCAGAAATGAAGAGAAAGCACGTATTGAGAACTATGTCTCTTCAACACAAGCAGAGCTAACTGCCATTGTTATGGCGTTAAGATTCTTTGAAAGAACACTAACCCGCCAAACACACACCGAAACTACGACGTTGGTACAACGTTCGAACAAGTTTTAACACCTCCTAACCAGTTATAACAACCAATATAGCAAGTTGTAACAACGTTCTAATACGTCATAAACACGTTAAGCCAAGATGTAACAACTTTATTACAAGTTGTAACAAGCGAAAATAGAGACAGTTTCGGTTTGTGTTTCCAGGGAATGGCCAGTGATCTGCGCTAACTCAAAAAGCAGCACTACAAAGCCTAAGTAAAAATCGG
>WNGS01164531.1:69091-82433 GCA_020271785.1 Procambarus virginalis | reverse complement strand
CGGCCCGCCTCTCAACTGTCAATCGTCAAATGTTACTAACTGCTAATTCCCTCCCCCCCCCCCCTACACACTCCCAGGAAGCAGCCCGTACGGCTCTCTACTCCCAGGTACTTATTTACTAGTAGATAAAAGGGGCATCAGGGTGAAGAAACTCTGCCCATTGTTCCACGCCGGCGCCTGGAATCGAACCCAGGCCACAGGATTACGAGTATCGCGCGCTGTCCACTCAGCTACCAGCACTCCGTACTGTACTGAACTGTACTTGAGCGTGTCGTTTGTGGTCGTGTTTGTACGGGGTTTTTGCCTGCGATCATGTTCAGGAGAATGTGTGTACATGTGTGTACATGTGTGTACATGTTTGTGTACACAGGACTCTTGGTTTTTCACGTCATCTGGCTGAGTCATCAGCTCATGTTACCCCTCCCTCCCCCCCCCCCACCCGTCACCACACCCTAGCACGTATTTATGTCCTCACCTAACTGCACTCGTACACAGATTCCGACCCGCTCCTGTGCCACTACGGGCTCACCATAGCCCGTGCTACTTGCCCCGCTCCTGTGCCAGGTAAGTCCACTACGGGCTCACCATAGCCCGTGCTACTTGCCCCCTCCTGTGCCAGGTAAGTCCACTACGGGCTCCACCATAGCCCATGCTACTTGCCCCACTCCTGTGCCAGGTAAGTCCACTACGGGCTCACCATAGCCCGTGCTACTTGCCCCGCTCCTGTGCCAGGTAAGTCCACTACGGGCTCACCATAGCCCGTGCTACTTGCCCCACTCCTGTGCCAGGTAAGTCCACTACGGGCTCACCATAGCCCGTGCTACTTTCCCCGCTCCTGTGCCAGGTAAGTCCACTACGGCTCACCATAGCCCGTGCTACTTGCACCGCTCCTGTGCCAGTAAGTCCACTACGGGCTCACCATAGCCCGTGCTACTTGCCCCGCTCCTGTGCCAGGTAAGTCCACTACGGGCTCACCATAGCCCGTGCTACTTGCCCCGCTCCTGTGCCAGGTAAGTCCACTACGGGCTCACCATAGCCCGTGCTACTTGCCCCGCTCCTGTGCCAGGTAGTCCATACGGGCTCACCATAGCCCGTGCTACTTGCCCCGCTCCTGTGCCAGGTAAGTCCACTACGGGCTCACCATAGCCCGTGCTACTTGCCCCGCTCCTGTGCCAGGTAAGTCCACTACGGGCTCACCATAGTCCGTGCTACTTGCCCCGCTCCTGTGCCAGGTAAGTCCACTACGGGCTCACCATAGCCCGTGCTACTTGCCCCGCTCCTGTGCCAGGTAAGTCCACTACGGGCTCACCATAGCCCGTGCTACTTGCCCCGCTCCTGTGCCAGGTAAGTCCACTACGGGCTCACCATAGCCCGTGCTACTTGCCCCGCTCCTGTGCCAGGTAAGTCCACTACGGGCTCACCATAGCCCGTGCTACTTGGAACTTGTTCCGAGTAGCTGAATCTATAGCAACAACAACATGCACTCGTCTAGCTGTGACAGGCATCGTGAGCTTCAGCTCTTGAGTCCCGCCTCTTAATTGCCAATCGACGACTGGTATACTTGCTACCGAACATGTGAGCTGACTCCCCACTCCCCCCCCCCCCCTGGCTTCAACATGTCCATGACATGTTGACACATGACACATGACACATGACCTTCCGCACTCCACTGAAGTACCCACCCCTGCCAGCTGTCCACCCAGGCCAACACCCCCACCCTAACGACCACCCCGGCCAACACCCCACCCTAACGACCACCCCGGCCAACACCCCCACCCTAACGACCACCCCGCCAACACCCCCACCCTTAACACCCTGGGCCAGACTGAGACTGGAGTAAGTGACTTAAGTATTGGTCACATAGCGTTATTATCTGCACCTCCACACTAGAGGCGGGACCCGGATGTGCGCCGCTAGTGGCGTCTCTCCTCTCCCAGTTGTCCTCAACACAGTTGAGCTTCGCCTCTTGGATCCCGCCTCTCCGCTCTCAATCATCTCATTCCAGCAAATTTTAATTCATAAATGCGATTTGACGCATTTGTGTTCCTCACGTGTTGCCCCAAAAAATGAGGTGATTTGATAAAATGCTATGCCCAAGATAACCATCCAGGTGCCGGCGGGGAAGTGGCTCAAATAGCCCAGGCTATCACTTCCTTATGTCCGGTCGTGATGGTCAAGTGGTTTAAGGCGTCCCTGTACATACCAGTTGCGTTGCTCCTGGGAGTATGGGTTCGAGTCACTTCTGGGGTGTGAGTTTTCATTCGCATATAGTCCTGGGGACCATTCAGGCTTGTTCGCATATATATATATATATATATATATATATATATATATATATATATATATATATATAATATATATATATATATATATATATAATATGAAAAACTCTACATGTAACGATGACACTTCAAGTGTGAGCTTGAGGTACCACAGCACCAGGGGGAGAGGTAGTGGTGGCGTACCACAGCACCAGGGGAGAGGCAGGGGTGAGGTACCACAGCACCAGGGGTTATCTTGAGGTTATCTTGAGATGATTTCGGGGCTTTAAGTGTCCCCGAGGCCCGGTCCTCGACCAGGCCTCCACCCCCAGGAAGCAGCCCGTGACAGCTGACTAACACCCAGGTACCTATTTTACTGCTAGGTAACAGGGGCATAGGGTGAAAGAAACTCTGCCCATTGTTTCTCGCCGGCGCCTGGGATCGAACCCAGGACCACAGGATCACAAGTCCAGTGTGCTGTCCGCTCGGCCGACCGGCTCCCTGCCGGGGATAGGCAGGGGTGAGGTACCACAGCACCAGGGGGGGAGAGGCAGGGGTGAGGTACCACAGCACCAGGGGGAGAGGCAGGGGTGAGGTACCACAGCACCAGGGGGAGGGGCAGGGGTGAGGTACCACAGCACCAGGGGAGAGGAAGGGGTGGGGTACCACAGCACCAGGGGGGGAGAGGCAGGGGTGAGGTACCACAGCACCAGGGGGGGAGAGGCAGGGGTGGGGTACCACAGCACCAGGGGAGGAGGCAGGGGTGAGGTACCACAGCACCAGGGGGGGAGGCAGGGTTGAGGTACCACAGCACCAGGGGGAGACGCAGGGGTGAGGTACCACAGCACCAGGGGGGGAGAGGCAGGTTTGAGGTACCACAGCACCAGGGGGGAGGCAGGGGTGAGGTACCACAGCACCAGGGGGGGAGAGGCAGGGGTGGGGTACCACAGCACCAGGGGGAGAGAGGCAGGTTTGAGGTACCACAGCACCAGGGGTGGAGGCAGGGGTGAGGTACCACAGCACCAGGGGGGAGGGGCAGGGGTGAGGTACCACAGCACCAGGGGGAGACGCAGGGGTGAGGTACCACAGCACCAGGGGGGGAGAGGCAGGTTTGAGGTACCACAGCACCAGGGGGGAGGCAGGGGTGAGGTACCACAGCACCAGGGGGGGAGAGGCAGGGGTGGGGTACCACAGCACCAGGGGGGGAGAGGCAGGTTTGAGGTACCACAGCACCAGGGGTGGAGGCAGGGGTGAGGTACCACAGCACCAGGGGGGGAGACGCAGGGGTGAGGTACCACAGCACCAGGGGGGGAGAGGCAGGTTTGAGGTACCACAGCACCAGGGGGGAGGCAGGGGTGAGGTACCACAGCACCAGGGGGGGAGAGGCAGGGGTGGGGTACCACAGCACCAGGGGAGAGGCAGGGGTGAGGTACCACAGCACCAGGGGGAGAGGCAGGGGTGAGGTACCACAGCACCAGGGGGGGAGACGCAGGGGTGAGGTACCACAGCACCAGGGGGGGAGGCAGGGGTGAGGTACCACAGCACCAGGGGGGAGAGGCAGGGGTGAGGTACCACAGCACCAGGGGGGGGAGGCAGGGTTGAGGTACCACAGCACCAGGGGGAGAGGCAGGGGTGAGGTACCACAGCACCAGGGGGAGACGCAGGGGTGAGGTACCACAGCACCAGGGGGGGAGAGGCAGGTTTGAGGTACCACAGCACCAGGGGTGGAGGCAGGGGTGAGGTACCACAGCACCAGGGGGGAGAGGCAGGGGTGAGGTACCACAGCACCAGGGGGGAGAGGCAGGGTTGAGGTACCACAGCACCAGGGGGAGAGGCAGGGGTGAGGTACCACAGCACCAGGGGGGGAGGCAGGGGTGAGGTACCACAGCACCAGGGGAGAGGAAGGGGTGGGGTACCACAGCACCAGGAGTGGAGGAAGGGGTGGGGTACCACAGCACCAGGGGGAGACGCAGGGGTGAGGTACCACAGCACCAGGGGGGAGGCAGGGGTGAGGTACCACAGCACCAGGGGGAGAGGCAGGGGTGAGGTACCACAGCACCAGGGGGGGAGGCAGGGGTGAGGTACCACAGCACCAGGGGAGAGGCAGGGGTGAGGTACCACAGCACCAGGGGAGAGGCAGGGGTGGGGTACCACAGCACCAGGAGTGGAGGAAGGGGTGGGGTACCACAGCACCAGGGGGAGACGCAGGGGTGAGGTACCACAGCACCAGGGTGAGAGGCAGGGGTGAGGTACCACAGCACCAGGGGGAGAGGCAGGGGTGAGGTACCACAGCACCAGGGGGGAGAGCAGGGGTGGGGTACCACAGCACCAGGGGGAGAGGCAGGGGTGAGGTACCACAGCACCAGGGGGGGAGGCAGGGGTGAGGTACCACAGCACCAGGGGGGGAGGCAGGGGTGAGGTACCACAGCACCAGGGGAGGAGGCAGGGGTGAGGTACCACAGCACCAGGGGGAGAGGCAGGGGTGGGGTACCACAGCACCAGGGGGGAGAGGCAGGGGTGAGGTACCACAGCACCAGGGGGGGAGAGGCAGGGGTGAGGTACCACAGCACCAGGGGTGGAGGCAGGGGTGAGGTACCACAGCACCAGGGGGAGGGGCAGGGGTGAGGTACCACAGCACCAGGGGGGGAGAGGCAGGGGTGGGGTACCACAGCACCAGGGGTGGAGGCAGGGGTGAGGTACCACAGCACCAGGGGGGTAGAGGCAGGGGTGGGGTACCACAGCACCAGGGGGGAGAGGCAGGGGTGAGGTACCACAGCACCAGGGGGGAGGCAGGGGTGGGGTACCACAGCACCAGGGGTGGAGGCAGGGTGAGGTACCACAGCACCAGGGGTGGAGGCAGGGGTGAGGTACCACAGCACCAGGGGGGAGAGGCAGGGGTGGGGTACCACAGCACCAGGGGGAGGCAGGGGTGGGGTACCACAGCACCAGGGGGGGAGGCAGGGGTGAGGTACCACAGCACCAGGGGGGGAGAGGCAGGGGTGAGGTACCACAGCACCAGGGGGAGAGGCAGGGTGAGGTACCACAGCACCAAGGGGGGAGAGGCAGGGGTGAGGTACCACAGCACCAGGGGGGGAGAGGCAGGGGTGGGGTACCACAGCACCAGGGGGAGAGGCAGGGGTGAGGTACCACAGCACCAGGTTGTGGAGGCAGGGGTGAGGTACCACAGCACCAGGGGAGAGGCAGGGGTGAGGACCACAGCACCAGGGGGGGAGAGGCAGGGGTGAGGTACCACAGCACCAGGGGGGGAGAGGCAGGGGTGGGGTACCACAGCACCAGGGGTGGAGGCAGGGGTGAGGTACCACAGCACCAGGGGAGAGGCAGGGGTGAGGTACCACAGCACCAGGGGGGGAGAGGCAGGGGTGGGGTACCACAGCACCAGGGGGAGAGGCAGGGGTGAGGTACCAGCACCAGGGGGGGAGAGGCAGGGGTGGGGTACCACAGCACCAGGGGTGGAGGCAGGGGTGAGGTACCACAGCACCAGGGGGAGAGGCAGGGTGAGGTACCACAGCACCAGGGGGGAGAGGCAGGGGTGGGGTACCACAGCACCAGGGGGAGAGGCAGGGGTGAGGTACCACAGCACCAGGGGGAGAGGCAGGGGTGGGGTACCACAGCACCAGGGGGGAGAGGCAGGGGTGGGGTACCACAGCACCAGGGGGGGAGGCAGGGGTGTGGGCTGCCTGACAGGGGTAGCAGGTTTGACTACTGCTGTCGACGCAGGTAAACCAATTTTTTTCACGAGATTAACAGCTTTACAGGTGAAGGCCACGACGACTGGAGTGAACACGACTGAAGTGAACAAGAATGGAGAGAACACGCCTGAAGTGAACACGACTGAAGTGAACACGACTGAAGTGAACACACTGAAGTGAACACGACTGGAGTGAACACGACTGGAGTGAACACGACTGAAGTGAACACGACTGAAGTGAACACGACTGAAGTGAACACAACTGGAGTGAACACAACTGGAGTGAACACGACTGAAGAGAGCACGACTGAAGTGAACACGACTGAAGTGAACACGACTGGAGTGAACACGACTGGAGTGAACACGACTGAAGTGAACACAACTGAAGTGAACACGACTGGAGTGAACACGACTGAAGGGAACACAACTGAAGTGAACACGACTAGAGTGAACACAAATGGAATGAACACAACTGGAGTGAACACAACTGGAGTGAACACAACTGAAGTGAACACGACTGAAGTGAACACGACTGAAGTGAACACGAATGGAGAGAACACGACTGAAGTGAACACGACTGGAGTGAACACAACTGGAGTGAACACGACTGGAGTGAACACAACTGAAGTGAACACGACTGGAGTGAACACGATTGGAGTGAACACGACTGAAGTGAACACGACTCGAGTGAACACAACTGGAGTGAACACAACTGAAGTGAACACGACTGGAGTGAACACGACTGAAGTGAACACGACTGAAGTGAACACAACTGAAGTGAACACGACTGAAGTGAACACAACTGGAGTGAACACAACTGGAGTGAACACGACTGGAGTGAACACGACTGAAGTGAACACAACGAGTGAACACAACTGGAGTGAACACAACTGAAGTGAACACGACTGAAGTGAACACAACTGAAGTGAACACAACTGGAGTGAACACAACTGAAGTGAACACAACTGGAGTGAACACGACTGGAGTGAACACAACTGGAGTGAACACAACTGAAGTGAACACGACTGGAGTGAACACGACTGAAGTGAACACAACTGGAGTGAACACAACTGAAGTGAACACAACTGGAGTGAACACGACTGGAGTGAACACAACTGAAGTGAACACAACTGAAGTGAACACGACTGGAGTGAACACAACTGAAGTGAACACAACTGGAGTGAGCACAACTGAAGTGAACACGACTGGAGTGAACACAACTGAAGTGAACACGACTGGAGTGAACACAACTGAAGTGAACACAACTGGAGTGAACACGACTGGAATGAACACAACTGAAGTGAACACAACTGAAGTGAACACAACTGAAGTGAACACAACTGGAGTGAACACAACTGAAGTGAACACAACTGGAGTGAACACGATTGGAGTGAACACAACTGAAGTGAACACGACTGGAGTGAACACGACTGGAGTGAACACAACTGGAGTGAACACGACTGGAGTGAACATGACTGGAGTGAACACAACTGGAGTGAACACAACTGGAGTGAACACAACTGGAGTGAACACAACTGGAGTGAACACGACTGGAGTGAACACGACTGGAGTGAACACAACTGGAGTGAACACAACTGGAGTGAACACAACTGGAGTGAACACGACTGGAGTGAACACAACTGGAGTGAACACAACTGGAGTGAACACAACAGGAGTGAACACAACTGGAGTGAACACAACTGGAGTGAACACAACAGGAGTGAACACAACAGGAGTGAACACAACAGGAGTGAACACAACTGGAGTGAACACAACTGGAGTGAACACAACTTGAGTGAACACAACTGGAGTGAACACAACTGGAGTGAACACAACTAGAGTGAACACAACTGGAGTGAACACACTGGAGTGAACACAACTGGAGTGAACACAACTGGAGTGAACACAACTGGAGTGAACACAACTGGAGTGAACACGACTGGAGTGAATACAATGGAATGAACACAACTGGAGTGAACACGACTGGAGTGAACACGACTGGAGTGAACACAACTGGAGTGAACACAACTGGAGTGAACACAACTGAAGTGAACACGACTGGAGTGAACACGACTGGAATGAACACGACTGGAGTGAACACGACTGGAGTGAACACAAATGGAATGAACACAACTGGAGTGAACACGACTGGAGTGAACACGACTGGAGTGAACACGACTGGAGTGAACACAACTGGAGTGAACACAACTGGAGTGAACACGACTGGAGTGAACACGACTGGAGTGAACACGACTGGAGTGAACACAACTGGAGTGAACACAACTGGAGTGGACACAACTGGAGTGAACACGACTGTAGTGAACACAACTGAAGTGAACACAACTGGAGTGAACACGACTGGAGTGAACACGACTGGAGTGAACACAACTGGAGTGAACACAACTGGAGTGAACACGACTGGAGTGAACACGACTGGAGTGAACACGACTCTAAGTGAACACAGCTGGAGTGAACACGACTCTAAGTGAACACGACTGGAGTGAACACAACTGGAGTGAACACAACTGGAGTGAACACGACTGGAGTGAACACGACTCTAAGTGAACACGACTGGAGTGAACACAACTGGAGTGAACACAACTGGAGTGAACACACTGGAGTGAACACGACTGGAGTGAACACACTGGAGTGAACACAACTGGAGTGAACACACTGGAGTGAACACGACTGGAGTGAACACGACTGGAGTGAACACACTAGAGTGCACACGACTGGAGTGAACACACTGGAGTGAACACGACTGGAGTGAACACACTAGAGTGAACACGACTGGAGTGAACACACTGGAGTGAACACGACTGGAGTGAACACACTGGCGTGAACACAACAGGAGTGAACACAACTGGAGTGAACACACTGGAGTGAATACACTGGAGTGAACACGACTGGAGTGAACACAACTGGAGTGAACACGACTGGAGTGAACACACTGGAGTGAACACACTGGAGTGAACACGACTGGAGTGAACACTGTAGTGAACACAACTGGAGTGAACACGACTGGAGTGAACACACTGGAGTGAACACACTGGAGAACACGACTGGAGTGAACACACTGGAGTGAAACACTGGAGTGAACACGACTGGAGTGAACACACTGGAGTGAACACACTGGAGTGAACACACTGGAGTGAACACGACTGGAGTGAACACACTGGAGTGAACACACTGGAGTGAACACAACTGAGTGAACACAACTGGAGTAAACACGATATTCTTAATTTTGCCCCTGAGGGCTAATTTATGGTGAGCGTCACTCCCAGTAACCAATCCCCGGGTACTGGTGAGCGTCACTCCCAGTAAACAACCCCCAGGTATTGGTGAGCGTCACTCCCAGTAAACAAGCCCCGGGTACTGGTGAGCGTCACTCCCAGTAAACAAGCCCCGGGTACTGGTGAGCGTCACTCCCAGTAAACAAGCCCCCGGGTACTGGTGAGCGTCACTCCCAGTAAACAAGCCCCCGGGTACTGGTGAGCGTCACTCCCAGTAAACAAGCCCCCGGGTACTGGTGAGCGTCACTCCCAGTAAACAAGCCCCCAGGTATTGGTGAGCGTCACTCCCAGTAAACAACCCCCCGGTATTGGTGAGCGTCACTCCCAGTAAACAAGCCCCCAGTATTGGTGAGCGTCACTCCCAGTAAACAAGCCTCCGGGTACTGGTGAGCGTCACTCCCAGTAAACAACCCCCAGGTATTGGTGAGCGTCACTCCCAGTAAACAAGCCCCAGGTACTGGTGAGCGTCACTCCCAGTAAACAACCCCCAGGTATTGGTGAGCGTCACTCCCAGTAAACAAGCCCCAGGTATTGGTGAGCGTCACTCCCAGTAAACAACCCCCAGGTATTGGTGAGCGTCACTCCCAGTAAACAAGCCCCCAGGTACTGGTGAGCGTCACTCCCAGTAAACAACCCCCAGGTATTGGTGAGCGTCACTCCCAGTAAACAAGCCCCAGGTATTGGTGAGCGTCACTCCCAGTAAACAAGCCCCAGGTATTGGTGAGCGTCACTCCCAGTAAACAAGCCCCCGGGTATTGGTGAGCGTCACTCCCAGTAAACAACCCCCCGGTATTGGTGAGCGTCACTCCCAGTAAACAACCCCCAGGTATTGGTGAGCGTCACTCCCAGTAAACAAGCCCCCAGGTATTGGTGAGCGTCACTCCCAGTAAACAAGCCCCCAGGTATTGGTGAGCGTCACTCCCAGTAAACAAGCCCCCAGGTATTGGTGAGCGTCACTCCCAGTAAACAAGCCCCCAGGTATTGGTGAGCGTCACTCCCAGTAAACAACCCCCAGGTATTGGTGAGCGTCACTCCCAGTAAACAAGCCCCCAGGTATTGGTGAGCGTCACTCCCAGTAAACAACCCCCCGGTATTGGTGAGCGTCACTCCCAGTAAACAACCCCCAGGTATTGGTGAGCGTCACTCCCAGTAAACAAGCCCCCAGGTATTGGTGAGCGTCACTCCCAGTAAACAAGCCCCCAGGTATTGGTGAGCGTCACTCCCAGTAAACAAGCCCCCAGGTATTGGTGAGCGTCACTCCCAGTAAACAAGCCCCAGGTATGGTGAGCGTCACTCCCAGTAAACAACCCCCAGGTATTGGTGAGCGTCACTCCCAGTAAACAAGCCCCAGGTACTGGTGAGCGTCACTCCCAGTAAACAACCCCCAGGTATTGGTGAGCGTCACTCCCAGTAAACAAGCCCCAGGTATGGTGAGCGTCACTCCCAGTAAACAACCCCCAGGTATTGGTGAGCGTCACGCCCAGTAAACAAGCCCCCGGGTACTGGTGAGCGTCACTCCCAGTAAACAAGCCCCAGGTATGGTGAGCGTCACTCCAGTAAACAACCCCAGGTATTGGTGAGCGTCACTCCCAGTAAACAAGCCCCCAGGTATTGGTGAGCGTCACTCCCAGTAAACAAGCCCCCAGGTATTGGTGAGCGTCACTCCCAGTAAACAAGCCCCCAGGTATTGGTGAGCGTCACTCCCAGTAAACAAGCCCCCAGGTATTGGTGAGCGTCACTCCCAGTAAACAACCCCCAGGTATTGGTGAGCGTCAATCCCAGTAAACAAGCCCCCAGGTATTGGTGAGCGTCACTCCCAGTAAACAAGCCCCCAGGTATTGGTGAGCGTCACTCCCAGTAAACAACCCCCCGGTATTGGTGAGCGTCACTCCCAGTAAACAAGCCCCCAGGTATTGGTGAGCGTCACTCCCAGTAAACAAGCCCCCAGGTATTGGTGAGCGTCACTCCCAGTAAACAAGCCCCCAGGTATTGGTGAGCGTCACTCCCAGTAAACAAGCCCCCAGGTATTGGTGAGCGTCACTCCCAGTAAACAACCCCCAGGTATTGGTGAGCGTCACTCCCAGTAAACAAGCCCCCAGGTATTGGTGAGCGTCACTCCCAGTAAACAACCCCCAGGTATTGGTGAGCGTCACTCCCAGTAAACAAGCCCCCAGGTATTGGTGAGCGTCACTCCCAGTAAACAAGCCCCCAGGGCAAAAATTACCAACCCACCACAAGCAACACCAACACGTGGCTACTGCTGTTGTTCATGACGTCTGCTGCACTGTCGTGCGTCTGCTGGCACTGTCTGCGTCTGCTGGCACTGTCTGCGTCTGCTGGCACTGTGTGCGTCTGCTGGCACTGTCTGCGTCTGCTGGCACTGTCGTGCGTCTGCTGGCACTGTGTGCGTCTGCTGGCACTGTGTGCGTCTGTGGCACTGTCTGCGTCTGCTGGCACTGTGTGCGTCTGCTGGCACTGTCTGCGTCTGCTGGCACTGTTGCGTCTGCTGGCACTGTTTACGTCTGCTGGCACTGTCTGCGTCTGCTGGCACTGTTCTGCGTCTGCTGGCACTGTCTAGCGTCTGCTCGGCACTGTCTGCGTCTGCCGGCACTGTCTGCGTCTGCTGGCACTGTCTGCGTCTGCTGCGCACTGTCTTGCGTCTGCATGGCAATGTTGCGTCTGCTGGCACTGTCTGCGTCTGCTGACTGTCTTTGCACTGTCTGTCGTCTGCTGGCACTGTCTGCGTCTGCTGGCACTGTCTGCGTCTGCTTACACTGTCTGCGTCTGCTGGCACTGTCTGCGTCTGCTGACACTGTCTGCGTCTGTTCACTATCCTGCGTCTGTCTGGCACTGTGTGCCTGTGCAGTGCTCGGCTTTGGTCCTCATCTGTCTGCTGATTCTGCTTGCTGGCACTGTCTGCGTCTGCTGGCACTGTTTGCGTCTGCTGGACTGTCTGCGTCTGCGGGCACTGTCTTGCGTCTGCGGCACTGTCTGCGTCTGCTGGCACTGTTGCGTCTGCTGGCACTGATTGCGTCTGCTGGCACTGCTGCGTGCCGCATCTGCTGGCACTGCTTGCGTCTGCTGGCACTGTTGCGTCTGCTGGCACTGTCTGCGTCTGCTGGCACTGTTTGCGTCTGCTGGCACTGTCTGCGTCTGTTGGCACTGTCTGCGTCTGCGGGCACTGTCTGCGTTGCTGGCTCGCGTCTGCTGGCACTCGCTCTGCTGGCAGTCTGCGTGTGCACTGTCTGCGTCTGCTGACACTGTCTGCGTCTGCTGCACTGTCTGCGTCTGCTGGCACTGTGCGTGCGCCTGCTGGCACTGTCTGCGTCTTCTGGCACTGTCTGTGTCTGCTGGACTGTCTGCGTCTGCTGGCACTGTCTGCGTCTGCTGGCACTGCTGTGCGTCTGCTGGCACTGTCTGCGTCTGCTGGCACTCTGCGTCTGCTGGCACTGTCTGCGTCTGCTGGCACTGTCTGCGTCTGCTGGCACTGTCTGCGTCTGCTGGCACTGTCTGCGTCTGCTGGCACTGTCTGCGTCTGCTGGCACTGTCTGCGTCTGCTGGCACTGTCTGTCTGCGTCTGCTGGCACTGTCTGCGTCTGCTGGCACTGCTTGCGTCTGCTGGCACTGTCTGCGTCTGCTGGACTGTCTGCGTCTGCTGGCACTGTCTGCGTCTGCGGGCACTGTCTGCGTCTGCTGGCACTGTCTGCGTCTGCTGGCACTGTCTGCGTCTGCTGGCACTGTCTGCGTCTGCTGGCACTGCTTGCGTCTGCTGGCACTGCTCTGCGTCTGCTGGCACTGTCTGCGTCTGCTGGCACTGTCTGCGTCTGCTGGCACTGTCTGCGTCTGGCTGGCACTGTTGCGTCTGCTGGCACTGTCTGCGTCTGCTGGCACTGTCTGCGTCTGCTGGCACTGTCTGCGTCTGCTGGCACTGTCTGCGTCTGCTGGCACTGTCTGCGTCTGCTGGCACTGTCTGCGTCTGCTGGCACTGTCTGCGTCTTGGCTGGCGGCCACTGTCTGCGTCTGCTGGCACTGTCTGCGTCTGCTGGCACGAGTGCCAGCAGACGCAGACAGTGCCGGCA
>WNGS01164531.1:54680-69066 GCA_020271785.1 Procambarus virginalis | reverse complement strand
GACGCAGACAGTGCCAGCAGACGCAGACAGTGCCAGCAGACGCAGACAGTGCCAGCAGACGCAGACAGTGCCAGCAGACGCAGACAGTGCCAGCAAACGCAGACAGTGCCAGCAGACGCAGACAGTGCCAACAGACGCAGGCATGCAGGCCAGCAGACGCAGACAGTGCCAGCAGACGCAGACAGTGCAGCAGACGCAAGCAGTGCCAGCAGACGCAGACAGTGCCAGCAGACGCAGACAGTGCCAGCAGACGCAGAGGCAGGGCAGACAGAGCAGCAAGCAGTGCCAGCAGACGCAAGCAGTGCCAGCAGACGCAGACAGTGCCAGCAGACGCAGACAGTGCCAGCAGACGCAGACAGTGCCAGCAAACGCGACAGTGCCGCAGACGCAGGACGTGCCAGCAGACGCAGACAGTCCAGCAGACGCAGACTGTGCCAGCAGAGCAAGCAGTGCCAGCAGACGCAGGACAGTGCCAGCAGACGCAGACAGTGCCAGCAGACGCAGACAGTGCCAGCAGACGCAGGACAGTGCCAGCAGACGCAGACAGTGCCAGCAGACGCAGACAGTGCCAGCAGACGCAGACAGTGCCAGCAGACGCAGACAGTGCCAGCAGACGCAGACAGTGCCAGCAGACGCAGACAGTCCAGCAGACGCACACAGTGCCAGCAGACGCAGACAGTGCCAGCAGACGCAGACAGTCCAGCAGACACAGACAGTGCCAGAAGACGCAGACAGTGCCAGCAGGCGCACACAGTGCCAGCAGACGCAGACAGTGTAAGCAGACGCAGACAGTGTCAGCAGACGCAGACAGTGCCAGCAGACGCAAACAGTGCCAGCAGACGCAGACAGTGCCAGCAGACGCAAACAGTGCCAGCAGACGCAGACAGTGCCAGCAGACGCAAACAGTGCCAGCAGACGCAAACAGTGCCAGCAGACGCAAACAGTGCCAGCAGACGCAAACAGTGCCAGCAGACGCAGACTGTGCCGCAAACGCAGACAGTGCCAGCAGACGCAATCAGTGCCAGCAGACGCACACAGTGCCAGCAGACGCAGACAGTGCCAGCAGACGCAGACAGTGCCAGCAGACGCAGACAGTGCCAGCAGACGCAAACAGTGCCATGAGACGCAGACAGTGCCAACAGACGCAGACAGTGCCAACAGACGAAGACAGTGCCAACAGACGCAGACAGTGCCAACAGACGAAGACAGTGCCAGCAGACGCAGACAGTGCCAGCAGACGCAGACAGTGCCAGCAGACGCAGACAGTGCCAGCAGACGCAGACAGTGCCAGCAGACACAGACAGTGCCAACAAAGGCAGACAGTGCCAGCAGACGCAGACAGTGCCAGCAGACGCAAACATTGCCAGCAGACGCAAACAGTGCCAGCAGACGCACACAGTGCCAACAGACGCAGACAGTGCGAGCAGACGCAGACAGTGCCAGCAGACGTAGACAGTGCCAGCAGACGCAAACAGTGCCAGCAGACGCAAACAGTGCCAGCAGACGCAAACAGTGCCAGCAGACGCAAACAGTGCCAGCAGACGCAAACAGTGCCAGCAGACGCACACAGTGCCAGCAGACGCAGACAGTGCCAGCAGACGCAAACAGTGCCAGCAGACGCACACAGTGCCAGCAGACGCAGACAGTGCCAGCAGACGCAAACAGTGCCAGCAGACGCACACAGTGCCAGCAGACGCAGACAGTGCCAGCAGACGCAGACAGTGCCAGCAGACGCAGACAGTGCCAGCAGACGTCATGAACAACAGCAGTAGCCACGTGTTGGTGTTGCTTGTGTGGGTTGGTAATTTTTGCCCTGGGGGCTTGTTTACTGGGAGTGACGCTCACCAATACCTGGGGGCTTGTTTACTGGGAGTGACGCTCACCAATACCTGGGGGTTGTTTACTGGGAGTGACGCTCACCAATACCTGGGGCTTGTTTACTGGGAGTGACGCTCACCAATACCTGGGGGTTGTTTACTGGGAGTGACGCTCACCAATACCTGGGGGCTTGTTTACTGGGAGTGACGCTCACCAATACCTGGGGGCTTGTTTACTGGGAGTGACGCTCACCAATACCTGGGGGCTTGTTTACTGGGAGTGACGCTCACCAATACCTGGGGGCTTGTTTACTGGGAGTGACGCTCACCAATACCTGGGGGTTGTTTACTGGGAGTGACGCTCACCAATACCTGGGGGCTTGTTTACTGGGAGTGACGCTCACCAATACCTGGGGGCTTGTTTACTGGGAGTGACGCTCACCAATACCTGGGGTTGTTTACTGGGAGTGACGCTCACCAATACCTGGGGGCTTGTTTACTGGGAGTGACGCTCACCATACCTGGGGGCTTGTTTACTGGAGTGACGCTCACCAATACCTGGGGGCTTGTTTACTGGGAGTGACGCTCACCAATACCTGGGGGCTTGTTTACTGGGAGTGACGCTCACCAATACCTGGGGGTTGTTTACTGGGAGTGACGCTCACCAATACCTGGGGGCTTGTTTACTGGGAGTGACGCTCACCAATACCCGGGGGCTTGTTTACTGGGAGTGACGCTCACCAATACCTGGGGGCTTGTTTACTGGGAGTGACGCTCACCAATACCTGGGGGCTTGTTTACTGGGAGTGACGCTCACCAATACCTGGGGGTTGTTTACTGGGAGTGACGCTCACCAGTACCTGGGGGCTTGTTTACTGGGAGTGACGCTCACCAATACCTGGGGGTTGTTTACTGGGAGTGACGCTCACCAATACCTGGGGGCTTGTTTACTGGGAGTGACGCTCACCAATACCTGGGGGCTTGTTTACTGGGAGTGACGCTCACCAATACCTGGGGGCTTGTTTACTGGGAGTGACGCTCACCAATACCTGGGGCTTGTTTACTGGGAGTGACGCTCACCAATACCTGGGGGTTGTTTACTGGGAGTGACGCTCACCAATACCTGGGGGCTTGTTTACTGGGAGTGACGCTCACCAATACCTGGGGGCTTGTTTACTGGGAGTGACGCTCACCAATACCTGGGGGTTGTTTACTGGGAGTGACGCTCACCAATACCTGGGGGCTTGTTTACTGGGAGTGACGCTCACCAATACCTGGGGGCTTGTTTACTGGGAGTGACGCTCACCAATACCTGGGGGCTTGTTTACTGGGAGTGACGCTCACCAATACCTGGGGGCTTGTTTACTGGGAGTGACGCTCACCAATACCTGGGGGTTGTTTACTGGGAGTGACGCTCACCAATACCTGGGGGCTTGTTTACTGGGAGTGACGCTCACCAATACCCGGGGGCTTGTTTACTGGGAGTGACGCTCACCAATACCTGGGGGCTTGTTTACTGGGAGTGACGCTCACCAATACCTGGGGGCTTGTTTACTGGGAGTGACGCTCACCAATACCTGGGGGTTGTTTACTGGGAGTGACGCTCACCAGTACCTGGGGGCTTGTTTACTGGAGTGACGCTCACCAATACCTGGGGGTTGTTTACTGGGAGTGACGCTCACCAATACCTGGGGGCTTGTTTACTGGGAGTGACGCTCACCAATACCTGGGGGTTGTTTACTGGGAGTGACGCTCACCAGTACCTGGGGCTTGTTTACTGGGAGTGACGCTCACCAATACCTGGGGGTTGTTTACTGGGAGTGACGCTCACCAGTACCCGGAGGCTTGTTTACTGGGAGTGACGCTCACCAATACCTGGGGGCTTGTTTACTGGGAGTGACGCTCACCAATACCTGGGGGCTTGTTTACTGGGAGTGACGCTCACCAATACCTGGGGGCTTGTTTACTGGGAGTGACGCTCACCAGTACCCGGGGGCTTGTTTACTGGGAGTGACGCTCACCAGTACCGGGGGCTTGTTTACTGGGAGTGACGCTCACCAGTACCCGGGGGCTTGTTTACTGGGAGTGACGCTCACCAGTACCCGGGGGCTTGTTTACTGGGAGTGACGCTCACCAGTACCCGGGGGCTTGTTTACTGGGAGTGACGCTCACCAATACCTGGGGGTTGTTTACTGGGAGTGACGCTCACCAGTACCCGGGGGATTGTTTACTGGGAGTGACGCTCACCAATAAATTAGCCCTCAGGGGCAAAATTAAGAATACCAACGTCCACAAACAAGAGAGAGAGACGCCTCTCTTTCTCTGGAAGCAGCAACGTCCCCCTCGGGAAAGTGACGCCTCTGTCTCTCTGGAAGCAGCAACGTCCCCCTCCGGAAAGCGACGCCTCTCTCTCTCTGGAAGCAGCAACGTCCCCCTCGGGAAAGCGACGCCTCTCTCTCTCTGGAAGCAGCAACGCTTTCCCCCTCGGGAAAGTGACGCCTCTCTCTCTCTCTGGAAGCAGCAACGTCCCCTCGGGAAAGCGACGCCTCTCTCTCTCTGGAAGCAGCAACGTCCCCCTCCGGAAAGCGACGCCTCTCTCTCTCTCTGGAAGCAGCAACGTCCCCCTCGGGAAAGCGACGCCTCTCTCTCTCTCTGGAAGCAGCAACGTCCCCCTCGGGAAAGCGACGCCTCTCTCTCTCTCTGGAAGCAGCAACGTCCCCCTCGGGAAAGCGACGCCTCTCTCTCTCTGGAAGCAGCAACGTCCACCTCGGGAAAGCGACGCCTCTCTCTCTCTGGAAGCAGCAACGCTTTCCCCCTCGGGAAAGTGACGCCTCTGTCTCTCTGGAAGCAGCAACGTCCCCCTCGGGAAAGCGACGCCTCTCTCTCTCTGGAAGCAGCAACGTCCCCCTCGGGAAAGCGACGCCTCTCTCTCTCTGGAAGCAGCAACGTCCCCTCGGGAAAGCGACGCCTCTCTCTCTCTGGAAGCAGCAACGTCCACCTCGGGAAAGCGACGCCTCTCTCTCTCTGGAAGCAGCAACGTCCACCTCGGGAAAGCGACGCCTCTCTCTCTCTGGAAGCAGCCCCTCCTTGGAAAATGTTTGTTGCTAAGTGCTGTTGCTGCCGAGGTAACTCACTGTCGTTTACAGTCTTGGCGAACAGTAGCATTACTAAACATCAAGACAACATTAGGATTCACCAGTGGTTGATTTACATTATTTATAATTATATAAAGGTGTAAGTAGGTGATATATCTGGTTGGCTAAGCCACGTCTGTTCCCCAATGTGTGGTGTTCGTTCAGACCACTTATTATAAGGCATGGAGGGAGCCGGAGAACCATTCATTAAAGGTACTCATGATAAATTAGTGCACCTGGAGGCAGGAACATATTACAGTGTGCTTCCTCCCCACAAGTGGAGTTGTACAGCCGAGTGAACTGTTAACACTGTGTGGGCCCTGGCAGCGGTGACACCTTGGTATGCAGGCGAAGAGTCACAATAACGTGGCTGAAGTATGTTGACCAGACCACACACTAGAAGTTGAAGGGACGACGACGTTTCGGTCCGTCCTGGACCATTCTCAAGTCGCTTGGACCATTCTCAAGCGACTTGAGAATGGTCCAGGACGGACCGAAACGTCGTCGTCCCTTCAACTTCTAGTGTGTGGTCTGGTCGACAGCTTGGTATGTCCACCTCCATGTTCCTCCTCCACGGTCATGCCTACACTCTCACGGTGAGCACATTACAGTATACTGTGTAGACTGTGAACGGCCGCGACAAAATACACTGTACACCATACAACAAAGAGTAACTCCAGTGTCTCTTAGGTTATATTGCTACATTTCTTATTCTTGTATATGTTAAGGTCGAGTTGTTGATGAGACCCGCCACACCTGGGGCAGACTGTAGAAGGAGGAGGAGGGCGGGGCAGGTGTGTCATTATGGGAGAATGGGTGAGGGGGGGGGATGGGTGAGAGATGGGTGAAGGAGGGGAGAAAGGTGAAGGAGAGAGAGCGTTTGTGTGTGTACACGCACTGTGTATTCACCTAGTTGTACTTGCGGGGGTTGAGCTCTGCTCTTTTGGCCCGCCTCTCAACTGTCAATCAGTCAAATGTTACTAACTGCTAATTCCCTCCCCCCCCCCCCCTACACACTCCCAGGAAGCAGCCCGTAGCGGCTGTCTAACTCCCAGGTACTTATTTACTAGTAGAAAAGGGGCATCAGGGTGAAAGAAACTCTGCCCATTGTTCCACGCCGGCGCCTGGAATCGAACCCAGGCCACAGGATTACGAGTATCGCGCGCTGTCCACTCAGCTACCAGCACTCCGTACTGTACTGAACTGTACTTTGAGCGTGTACGTTTGTGGTCGTGTTTGTACGGGGTTTTTGCCTGCGATCATGTTCAGGAGAATGTGTGTACATGTGTGTACATGTGTGTACATGTTTGTGTACACAGGACTCTTGGTTTTCACGTCATCTGGCTGAGTCATCAGCTCATGTTACCCCTCCCTCCCCCCCCCCACCCGTCACACCCTAGGCACGTATTTATGTCCTCACCTAACTGCACTCGTACACAGATTCAGACCGCTCCTGTGCCACTACGGGCTCACCATAGCCCGTGCTACTTGCCCCGCTCCTGTGCCAGGTAAGTCCACTACGGGCTCACCATAGCCCGTGCTACTTGCCCCGCTCCTGTGCCAGGTAAGTCCACTACGGGCTCACCATAGCCCGTGCTACTTGCCCCGCTCCTGTGCCAGGTAAGTCCACTACGGGCTCACCATAGCCCGTGCTACTTGCCCCGCTCCTGTGCCAGGTAAGTCCACTACGGGCTCACCATAGCCCATGCTACTTGCCCCGCTCCTGTGCCAGGTAAGTCCACTACGGGCTCACCATAGCCCATGCTACTTGCCCCGCTCCTGTGCCAGGTAAGTCCACTACGGGCTCACCATAGCCCATGCTACTTGCCCCGCTCCTGCCAGGTAAGTCCACTACGGGCTCACCATAGCCCGTGCTACTTGCCCCGCTCCTGTGCCAGGTAAGTCCACTACGGGCTCACCATAGCCCATGCTACTTGCCCCGCTCCTGTGCCAGGTAAGTCCACTACGGGCTCACCATAGCCCGTGCTACTTGCCCCGCTCCTGTGCCAGGTAAGTCCACTACGGGCTCACCATAGCCGTGCTACTTGCCCCGCTCCTGTGCCAGGTAAGTCCACTACGGGCTCACCATAGCCCGTGCTACTTGCCCCGCTCCTGTGCCAGGTAAGTCCACTACGGGCTCACCATAGGCCGTGCTACTTGCCCCGCTCCTGTGCCAGGTAAGTCCACTACGGGCTCACCATAGCCCGTGCTACTTGCACCGCTCCTGTGCCAGGTAAGTCCACTACGGGCTCACCATAGCCCGTGCTACTTGCCCCGCTCCTGTGCCAGGTAAGTTACGGGCTCACCATAGCCCGTGCTACTTGCCCCTCTCCTGTGCCAGGTAAGTTACGGGCTCACCATAGCCCGTGCTACTTGCCCTCTCCTGTGCCAGGTAAGTTACGGGCTCACCATAGCCCGTGCTACTTGCCCCTCTCCTGTGCCAGGTAAGTTACGGGCTCACCATAGCCCGTGCTACTTGCCCCTCTCCTGTGCCAGGTAAGTTACGGGCTCACCATAGCCCGTGCTACTTGCCCCGCTCATGTGCCAGGTAAGTTACGGGCTCACCATAGCCCGTGCTACTTGCCCCGCTCCTGTGCCAGGTAAGTACGGGCTCACCATAGCCCGTGCTACTTGCCCCTCTCCTGTGCCAGGTAAGTTACGGGCTCACCATAGCCCGTGCTACTTGCCCCGCTCATGTGCCAGGTAAGTTACGGGCTCACCATAGCCCGTGCTACTTGGAACTTGTTCCGAGTAGCTGAATCTATAGCAACAACAACATGCACTCGTCTAGCTGTGACAGGCATCGTGAGCTTCAGCTCTTGAGTCCCGCCTCTTAATTGCCAATCGACGACTGGTATACTTGCTACCGAACATTTGAGCTGACCCCCACTCCCCCCCCCTCCTGGCTGCAACATGTCCATGACATGTTGACACATGACACATGACACATGACTTCCGCACCTCCACCCTAGTACCCACCCCTGCCAGGCTGTCCACCAGGCCAACACCCCCACCCTAACGACCACCCGGCCAACACCTCCACCCTAACGACCACCCGGCCAACACCCCACCCTAACGACCCCGGCCACACCCCCACCCTTAACACCCTGGGCCAGACTGAGACTGGAGTAAGTGACTTAAGTATGGTCACATAGCGTTATTATCTGCACTCCACTAAGGCGGGACCGGATGTGCGCCTCTAGTGGCGGCTCTCCTCTCCCAGTGTCCTCACCACAGTTGAGCTTCGCCTCTTGGATCCCGCCTCTCCGCTCTCAATCATCTCATTCCAGCAAACACACAACGTTTGTGGACGTTTTAAATTGTGTCACAAAGGTTATACTGTAACATTTGACATAAATATGTATTCTGACGTCCTTAAAACCAATATATCTACTAAAAACATGTATTCTTGAGACAGTTTTTTTAAGATTTATGTAAAATTTAAAAATATAGTGAATGTTATGGAATTATAATGTATTCATGCTTTATATTTAAGAATAAATAATTTCNTGCATATCATAAGGAAAACCTCCGAAAATATAAATTGTACCAAGCAACTGGTGAAAAGCATTAGTGACCTTGACACAAACTGTGTACACACTCATTGTCCAGAAACAACAGCTAGTTAACAATACTTATGCACCATCATATGGCAGCCCTGGCAACTCTGGATCCCAACAGGCTGCCCTGGTCAGTCACCTACTTGGTGCAACTTGTTCCAGGTGCCTCACTGCTTTTCATGCTTCATAAGTCATCACAGTCTTAGCTTTCCTGTCAGTCTTTATCCTTTGCCTATGTAGGGAACCTGTGTTTGTTATTTCTTAGCTTCATGTGCATTTTTCTAGACGGGCTCCACAGTGGCTCTCTGTTGCCAATTGCTCTAACTTCACACGTTCAAGTTGTATCAGGGCCTTGAGAGTCATTAACCCTTAACATGCTCGGGGTTTAATATCCTGTCATCCCCACAGGCGCATGTCATTTTGAAAAAAAAAAATTATTTTTTCTTCCTAACCTGTTAATTTGTGTTCACTGATCACGGGAAAAATAATAAAAAATCGTAAGTGCCATATATTGCCCGCTATAGAGCGGGGAAGTCTGGCAAATTATAGGCGCTGACTCAGCATGCGTCCCAGGCGGTCTGTTGCTCGCCAGCTGTCAGGCCGGAGTTGCCACAAAGAGATAATTACCTAATTATTTTAATATCTGATTGATTTTTCAGTTTTTTTTGCTGTAATATTATTCAATAGTGTGTAGTTTCATATACAGTATGTCCTCACTTGAACGAACTATATGGGGCGAAGCCGATTCGTTCCAGTGCGGAATTCGTTCCATCCGTCCGGCCCCAACGACCTTAATTTTTTTTTTTTTTTTTTTTTTTTTTTTTTTTTTTTTTTTTTTTTTTTTTTTTTTTTTTTTTTACATACGCCAGGACACATTAGCATTAGAAAACATTGCACCTGACTTATGAAGGAAGTCCTTGCTAGTGCTGGTCCTGTAGGCCTACTGTGGAACCGTACCGAAACCTTTTGAATTTTAGTTTGTTTCTTCGTTGTTGGGTGCTTCATTATAATACCTGTCATGCTCTTTTTGTGTCGATAATAATCTGAGATGCAAGAATCACCATCCCCCACCCCACTCACACCATCCCCCACACCATCCCCCACACCACCCACACCATCCCCCACACCACCCACACCCCACTCCACTCCCCACACCACCCACACCATCCCCCACACCCCCCACACCACCCACACCCATCCCCCACACCACCCGCACCATCCCCCACCCCCCCGCCCCCATCCCCCACACCACCCACACCATCCCCCACACCATCCACACCACCCACATCATCCCCCACACCACCCACACCATCCATGGGGTGTATTGAAGCAGCAAGCTTGGAAGTGTCTCAACTCGCCAGACAAAAAAAAATTGATGGTTGACAGGTCTCCTCTCACACCTCCAGGACCCCCCACCCCCGAGGAACCCGGCCATACACACCACAATGCCAAGTCAGCTATTGTTTTTTACATGAAACAATAAAACATGTTATGATTAATACAGTAATGTATATTAATACACGAAAATTAACATTTTGGCATAAATATGTTACAGCTAAGATTGAGATTTTTAATAGAGTATGAATGAGAGGTTTGGCAGCCGTGCGTGGTCAGCAACCTTCTCTCTCTCCACTTCCACCTCCCCTGACAACACCTTCCATCACTGACCTCACCTGCCTCCTTCCACCACCTGCCTCCCCTGACACCTTCCACCACCTGCCTCCCCTGACACCTTCCACCACCTGCCTCCCCTTCCACCACCTGCCTCCCCTGACACCTTCCACCACCTGCCTCCCCTGACACCTTCCACCACCTGCCTCCCCTGACACCTTCCACCACCTGCCTCTCCTTCCACCACCTGCCTCCCCTGACACCTTCCACCCCCTGCCTCCCCTGACACCTTCCACCACCTGCCTCCCCTGACAACACCTTCCACCACTGACCCCACCTGCCTCCTTCCACCCCCTCCCACCACTTCCAATGGCTCAGGGAGCGACCGGCCGGCCACACAATGCCAAGTCAGCTGTTATCTACACGCCAATTGTATTAAAATTCTGTGAAAAGGAAATGTGTTCAAACTGTTTAAAATATTTACTGTATATATCACAATTTTCACCATTATTATTGCTCCAATATGACATTTTTCTAATAAAAAGGCTATTTTCAGTGTAGATAATGCGATAATTATCATTAAATTGACTCGTGGCATCTGACGACAAGAGGAGAGTGAGGTAGAGGGTGGTCTGTGGTGGTCAGGTGCAGGAAGGAGGGGGGGGGAGCATGGAGCCGCCAGTCACGTGTTGCCTCTACAGCCTTTACTGACACCACTATTACTCCAGCTACCAGCCTCTACTGACACCATTATTACTCTAGCTTCCCTTGACAACTTCTACCACTGACAACCAGCATCTACTGACACCATTATTACTCTAGCTACCCTTGACAACTTCTACCACTGACAACCAGCATCTACTGACACCATTATTACTCTAGCTTCCCTTGACAACTTCTACCACTGACAACCAGCATCTACTGACACCACTATTACTCCAGCTTCCCTTGACAACTTCTACCACTGACAACTTCCCTTGACAACTTCCCTTGACAACTTCTATCTCTGACAACCAGCCTCTACTGACACCACTTGCCTCCTGACAACAACTCTCTCACCAATGCCCCCCCCCCCCCCCGACACCATTTTATCACCATTTCAGCTTGCTGGCTGACAACCTGCTTCCCATGAGAATACGTAACTTACACCACCTGCCCCCTAACAAAAAACCCTAACCACTGACACCACTTGCCTCCTCACAACAACTCTCTCACCAATGCCCCCCCTGACACCATTTTATCACCATTTCTCCCTAGAAACAATGGGTAAGGATAATAAAACACTATATAACTGTTTACACTCTGGCGAATCATAGTTGATGACAGCCAGCTCCGACGCTCGGCCTCGGTGACCACTTAGACGAACATTCCTCACTTAATCGAACATTTGTATGTTCCACTGAACATTTGGTACCGAATTCAATTTGTTCGGCTCTTCCGGGAATTCGATAGAGCGGGGTTCGTTAGTCTGAGGAAGCATTGTATTTATATAATAAAATGAGTGAATCATTGCTGTACTCAAATATATGGTGTGCATATTGTTGATTCAGTTATGTTCATCAATCAGTGAACAAATACTTTGTCGGTTATTACACTATAAGCACAGGTTATATATAAGTATCTGCATATTTTGTTCACTATAACGAACCACTAAGTAGCTATTATGAGTCAAAAATTAACGAGGAGTGACCGCCGTGTACCAGCCAGCCACTCCCGCCCTCCCTCCAGTCATCTGACTCGCCCACATTCTCCTCCCACAATACTGTTTTTGCTATAATTCACTATATACAGACGTTATATATAAGTATCTTCATGTTTTGTTCACCATAACTGTACATCTAAGCTTGTATGGTGAGTAAAGGCACAAAGACGTAGGACCTAACACAGTCAGCTGATGGCTGCTGCCCTCAAGGCCAGAAGCACTAATATTTCTCCTCCAACAATACTGTGTGGTGTTATTACGCTATATATCTTATATACAGACATTATATATAAGTATTTACATGTTTTGTTCACCATAACTGTACATCTAAGCTTGTATGGTGAGTAAAGGCACAAAGACGTAGGACCTAACACAGTCGGCTGATGGCTGCCGCCCTCAAGGCCAGACGCACTAATATTTCTCCTCCAACAATACTGTGTGGTGGTATTACGCTATATACACACATTATATATAAATATCTACTTGTTTTATTCGCCATACTTGTACAAATAAACTGGTATGGTGCCCAAAGACCATCGTGGTAACCAGTAAACAACACCGTCGTCTGCACGGTGGCGTCGTGCAGACGACGCCACCGCCCTCACCAAAATGGCGGCTCCCAACCTACTCCTCTTGCTGTTTATACCCTCTATACACACGTTATATATAAGTATCTACATTTGTGTTCACTATAGCGAACCACTAAGCTGGTATGCTGAGTGCAGTCAATAAAAGGTATACCTACCTATGAGGTGCTTCCGGGGCTTAGCGTCCCCGCGGCCCGGTCATCGACCAGGCCTCCTGGTTGCTGGACTGATCAACCAGGCTGTTGGACAGGTGGCCACACAGTCAAAAAACATCGCCACCACCCTCCCTCCCACAGCATTACTCCTCCCTCCATGGCGCACAGCGCTAAATATCATCACAATCCTGCTATTATCAGAACCCTGGTCAGTTTTATCACAGTCAGGGGTCTTTTGTAATAATATCATCGCTACATAATAGCATGAATAAGTATATTTTGGCATTTTTAGGCGATGCTGTGGTCACAAGCTGAACAGCAGTGCTGTTAGCTCATGCTGCGTGCGTCAGGCTTGGTTGCTCACTCAATACTGAGGCCAATAACACCCGGGAGTTTGGCCCACGATTTTTTTAAAAAATGGCGTCTGTTTACAAGAGCCCTGATGAAGGTGTGGTGAACTCCGTGTATCCGCGGTCCGTTTAAATCTTGCGTAGTACTCCAACACATCATATGACGTGATGCGCAGTTGACTGGAACAACGTCCAACACGTCATATGACGTGATGCGCACTTTAAGGGTTAACCCCTGGGTTGTGCCCCCCCCCCCCCTGTTTGCATGAGACAAGCCGCCAAACATACACCGAAACTACGACGTTGATACAACGTTCGAACAAGTTTTCACACCACCTGTGGGAACCGACCTGTGAGATTTGTATTTAATTTATATGAATTTATATAGAATTTATATTTACGTTAATTTATATATTTCGATAGCAATTCAAATAATGTTAAGTGGACTGTATTTCTGCAATAATCTCACAAATCGATCCTTACCCATTAGGGGGGGGTTTATATTAAATTTATATATATGCAGCCAATCAAACTACAGTATTAACTACATATATTAGTATACATTGAGGAGGTTCCTTATCTTATTATACAGCAGGCTTAGTCCACCAGGTATAACTAGGATGTAGACACCAAATTATCCTCGATTGAGGCAGCTTCCATCACCCAGTAACTGATGTATCAAGTCTTGCTTCCTCTTCTTGTTCCTGTCAAAGGGCGCTAGCTGTAAAGTCAGAATCCTAATATATGACAGCTATATCAGAGAAAACACTGTATAATAGATAAGATAAGGACCTTTATTGAGCTCCCCCTTCCCCCTCCCGGGGAGGGGGAAGGGGGAGCGCCAGGATGGATGGATGGATGGATGGAGGGAGGGGGGGGGAGATATGGATGGAGGGTGGGGTGGATGGATGGGTGTTGAGTTGAACTACGTGACCTTGAAGCAGAGTGTGTATGGGATGGGTTGTAGGGGGGGGGGGGAGAGGGGCTCACTCCGATAAGCCTATCACACTTGACCCCGTTAGCCAGATTTGTTTCTTAAATTCTGGATGTACATCATCGTATATATTTTTTGTTACAGAATTTGTTTGGTAATATTATTAGGGTAATAAAAAGTTATACTTGTTTCATGAATGCTTTATTGTATTAGATGGATATTCTCCAGGTTGTCTCTAGCTTGCAGGCAATCTACTGAACCACCTCCCAGAAGGGTCTCTTGGGTAGGGAGGGAAGGCAGGAAGGAGGGTGTGGGAGAGAGGTGCACTGAGGGTGAGAGAGAAGACGATAGAGGTCGGTGGCCTGCTTGCCATGTGAGGACCCCATGATGTCAAAAAAAGCCAATACTGACCTATGGTTCTATCGACCGCCAGACCGGAATATGATGCTCCAGATACAGGCTCCCAAACCGGTTGTTAGAATTGGCAGATCAGTAATAAGAGGCTGTTAAATCGGGTGGATACTATATATCCATAT
>WNGS01164531.1:0-40569 GCA_020271785.1 Procambarus virginalis | reverse complement strand
TTCATGGTCGGCTTCAGCACGAGGTGTAGACGTGAAGAGAGGGTGCCATACACCCGACGGGCCAGGTGTTGACGGGTTAGCAGCAGGATACACAGGACCAGTGTCATCATTTATGTCTGGTGCATGAACTAAATGAGGAGATGGTGTTGTTGTTGCAGGCCACTCTTCCTTGTCAAATTTCAATAAAGCCCAAATAGCAACCTCATGAAACTGGAGCAGAGTTAGTTTCTTTCGGTCATCTGTGTTGGCCTTGTACAATGCATAAACGTTTTGCAAAGCCATTTGCAGGAAATAAAAGGTTATTTTCTTTGTCCACTTGTGACATTTCCTGGCGAAATGGTAATACTTTACCATTTGATCAAAGTGGTCAACACCCTTCATGAACTTATTGCAGTCAATAATTGCCTTTGGTTTGTTCACCACAACCTGCTGTAGTCCTGTTGTTCCATCTGGCCTACGAACTCGTTTGCGTTTTTGAACTCTATTTGTGTCTGCATTGTGGAGGTTGGTAATCATAGAGACAACTCGCTTGTCTTTCCACAGCAGAATGAAGGTGTTGTCCTTGCGGCGGTAGACTGTGGTATCCACATCAATCTTAGTCATCGCTATATGTTGCAGGTTTTTTGGGGCGCCACGTACGAGTCTAATTGTTCCACAGGTGTAGACCCCAATGGTGGAATATTGTCCTCAAGCCACACAACACTGGCCCCAGGCTGGCGAGTACGTACCGGACGTGTACGCTTGTGAGGAGGCTGGGGTGCCTCATCTTCCTCACTCGGTTCATCCTCACCTGATAATTCATAGCTTGAATCACTCCCACTATCAACAAATGGGGTTATTTTCAAACGACGAGCAGGAGGTCGTTTCCTTAGCTGGATTTTAGGCATGCACGCACCACGTGTGCGCCTTGTGGTGAGAGGCGGCGGTGCTGGTGCCCCCTCCTATGTTTGGCCTTCAGTGTCCTCCTCCGTCGATTCAGCCCCATGGGATCCAGGCCCCCCAAATTCACATTCTTCTTCTAATTCCTCACCTTCTGCCTCACTTCAAATCCACTTGATCAAAGGCATCCAAGAGATTGGGAATCTTGGTGGGAGTGAGCCTCAATCCAGAGAACCTCCTATAGATGTCAGTAATCTTGTCTTTTCCAGATGAATCGGAGGCTCCTGTAGCCGAAACACCGCTTGGGCCTGGTGCTGGATCCTTTATTGATGAATGTAGTTGGTTACAAACACACAGAAATGGGTAAAAATCCTTGAAACCATGCGAGTTTGGGGAGAGAGATGCGATCGCTCCACGTGACAACAAAATGGGCCTGTCACGTGACCCAGTAGGCCGACGTGACATTCGGCCTACCCGAGAGAACGGGAATTTCATGGTGCACAGTTTGAAACAAACCCCAAGTAAATCAGATTTAAGCTGGATTTTTTACAATTATTTTAATACGAACCGTAAATGTACGACGCGACCGCACAACCGATAGAAATATAACCGTTGTATATGTACGGGATGGGCGCGCGAAAGTGTTAAGAAGCACATCAACAAACTGGAAAAGGTGCAAAGACACGCTACTAAGTGGCTCCCAGAACTGAACGGCAAGAGTTACAAGGAGAGGTTAGAGGCATTAAATATGCCAAAACTAGAAGACAGAAGAAAAAGTGGTGATATGATCACTACATACAAAATAGTAACAGGAATTGATAAAATTGATAGGGAAGATTTCCTGAGACCTGGAACTTTAAGAACAAGAGGTCATAGATTTAAACTAGCTAAACACAGATGCCGAAGAAATATAAGGAAATTCACTTTCGCAAACAGAGTGGTAGACGGTTGGAACAAGTTAGGTGAGAAGATGGTGGAGGCCAAGACCGTCAGTAGTTTCAAAGCGTTATATGACAAAGAGTGCTGGGAAGATGGGACACCACGAGCGTAGCTCTCATCCTTTAACTACACTTAGGTAATTACACTTAGATAATTACACTTAGATAATTACACTTAGATAATTACACTTAGGTAATTACACTTAGATCATTACACTTAGGTAAATACACTATGACAAAATCACAGAAGCTCTAGAAGAAAAGTAAAATGCATATGTTGAATACACAAACTTTGCAAAGGCATTCAACAAATGTGACCATGGGGTGACAGCTCACAAAATGAGGTCAATGGGAATAAATGGAAAAGTAGGACGCTGGATACTCAATTTCCTGTCGAACAGAACACAAAGAGTAACAATCAATCAAATAAAATCGAGTCCAAGCGATGTTAAAAGCTCTGTACCTCAAGGTACAGTCCTTGCACCACTGCTGTTCCTTATTCTCTTATCAGATATTGACAAAAATCCACGTCACAGCTTCGTGTCATCCTTCGCAGATGACACAAAAATCAGCATGAAAATTACCTCTGCCCCCTTACCAGAGCCTCAGATATTAACACCAAGTAAGGCATCCAGCACTTCCACTACCACGATAACATCATTTATATTTGCCAACATTCAGGGTATAAAAACATGCAAATCCAACAAAGTTCACTTTATAGATGGTCTCCTTCATGAGGCAAATGCAGTGTTTGCAGCCCTAACAGAAACCCACACAAAGGACTACCATGATGGTGAAATATGGATCTCAGAGTACAATCTTTTCAGATGTGATAGGAAACACCGGCTTCAGGGTGGGGTCAGCCTATACATCAAAGACACACTCATCTGTACTGAGCTGCTAAACACCTCAAATGATATGATGGAAGTGCTGATAATCAAAATAGAGATTCAAAATGTAGTTATTGTCCTTGTATATAAGTCACCAGAGGCAAACCCTCAGCAGTTTAAAGACCAACTAATGAAAGTAGAACACTGCTTGGAAAACCTCACAAATCCAGCTCCGAACATCATCCTGCTTGGGGACTTCAACCTACGGCACCTGAAATGGAAGCACCTGGCTAATACAGTAATATCAGAAAGAATACCAGGAAGTAGCCTTAATGAACAGGCACATGCAATGACCTGCTACGGATGTGCGACAGGTTTGCCTTAAACCAGCAAATAGTAGAACCAACCAGGAAGGAGAACACGCTGGACCTCATTTTCACTAATAATGATGAATTGATCAGGAACATAATGATTACAAATACCTGTTACTCAGATCACAACTTAATTGAAGTTATGACAACCATGGGGAATAGACCTTCAAAACCAGTCCAGATTCCCGGTGGAGGAGATTTCAGCAAATTCAACTTCAATAATAAACAGATAAACTGGGAGCAAATAAACCAGGACTTCACAGAAATAAACTGGGAAGAACAGCTAGGAAATGCGAACCTGAACCAGTGCCTGGAAAAAATAAGCTCAGTAGCACTAGAAATATGTACAAACCGCATCCCCCTAAAAAAAAAGAGGAAGAGATGCAGATTGGAACGAGAACGTCGTTCCCTATATAGGCGAGAAAACGAATCGCGGTACAACTTGAGAGTCGCACCCTATCTCAGGAACGGCGAAGAAGGTTAGGTAGCGAAATAGGAAAAATTGAACTCAAGCTACAAGAATCATACAAAACGCAGGAGAGGGAAAGAGAGCAAAAGGCCATCAGTGAAATAGAGAGAAACCCGAAATATTTTTTCTCCTATGCAAAATCAAGATCAAAAACCACATCTAGTATCGGGCCCTGCGAAAGGAAGATGGAACTTTCACCGATGACAACAAAGAAATGAGCGAGCTACTGAGGAAGCAATACGACTCTGTCTTCAGCGAGCCATTAAACGCACTAAAGATCGATAACCCAAATGAATTTTTCATGGATATGATACCAACATCAAATCATATATCAGACGTCACCCTATCCCCACTGGATTTTGAAGAAGCCATAAACAGTATGCCTATGCACTGCACCAGCCCGGATTCTTGGAACTCCATATTCATCAAGAACTGTAAAAAACCACTATCGCAGGCCCTTCACATTCTGTGGAGACAAAGCCTAGATACTGGCGTTATTCCTGATATACTAAAAACAGCAGAGATAGCACCACTTCATAAAGGAGGAAATAAGGCAGAGGCAAAAAATTACAGACCGATAGCACTAACATCGCACATCATAAAATTTTTGAGAGAGTGCTAAGAAGTAAGATCACAAAATACATGGAATCACAGCATCTCCATAACCCCCGGACAACATGGTTTCAGAACAGGGCGCTCTTGCCTGTCGCAGTTGCTGGACCACTATGATATGGCATTAGATGCTATGGAAGACAAACAAAACGCTGATGTAATTTACACAGATTTCGCAAAAGCTTTTGATAAATGTGACCATGGTGTTATTGCCCATAAAATGCGCTCAAAAGGAATTACCGGAAAAATAGGCAGATGGATCTACAATTTCCTGACCAACAGAACCCAATGTGTAATAGTCAACAAAATAAAATCCANCATTAAATGTGGGAAATGCTCTGGTTCCCACTACACACAAAACTGTGCATCGGATACACTCACCTGCTTAAACTGTGGTGGCGACCACGACATTACATTTAAACAATGTCCTTCTTACGTAGCAGCAGCGAAAATGAAGGATCTCCCTACCACCCACCTGCTATACAGCAGTGCATTGAAACAACCTTCCTCAGCCCATCACCAACCTCTACCTCACACTCAACCACAACCTTCCCGTGTACCGGATATCCCTGTCTCCGACAATCCTGCAACCCTAGGGTCCAACCATCTCTCACAAAATGCACAACTGAATCCTGATTTAGTTGAAACTCTTGTCACTCGCATCGAAAATGATCTTATTGAAACGATTGTTACTCGCATCGAAAATGCACTAGAAAAGACCCTGGACTGACTTCTAACTAAATTTTTTGCCCAAGTACCACAACAGGCTGACCCAACAGACCCCCATCAACAGCTACAGACACTGACAGTCGGCCAAATAAAGCTACCATTGCTGGACACACATCGTTTGATCAGATGATGGAAAAACTCCTTATTACCTCCTTAGCGCGCCTCACCAAAACCACTCCCCCAGGCTGACTTGCCACAAACCCCAACCACCAGTACCAAGAGTAAGACACAGCCCCCATCCACATCTAGGTATCCAACACGTACCACTATTGGCGCACCAAAGAAAACAGACACATCCACAACCCAAACATCCTAAATGGTTCCCCTGACCTTCATGACTTGGAACACAAAAAGCGTTGAAACATCCCTCACAGAACTTAAACAATTCCTCTACTCATCCAAACCGGACTTAGCATTCATCACCGAATCCTGGCTCACTCCCAAACAAAATCCCGTATTTAAAAACTTTCAGATGCAGAGACTGGACAGACCCAACTGTATGGGGGGTGGTATTTTCCTTCTAACACAAAGTAATATGACATGTAAACCTGTAACACTAACGTATTTTGTGAACGGTAAACTAGAAGTTCTAGCATGCCTAATACCTTACAATGGTACAGACATATCCTTTCTGGGTATATACAACCCTGGAGGCACAATAAACTCAAATGAACTGGAATTTTATCTTAACCAATTACGACACCCGATCATTGTTACAGGTGATCTCAATGCTAACCACCCCACATGGAGTAGAGGTACCCAAAATACTGCAGGCACTGATCTGTACAACTACTTAGATACTACACCATATACTCTTCTTTTGCCGCCCTACCTTGCAACCTACTTTAACTACAGAACCAATTATGAAGCCTCACTTGACATCTGCTTTGGCTCTGCACACTTTCAACATGAACTACAGTTTCATACTGGACCAGATATTGGCAGTGACCACAAACCCCTCATTGTAAAATTTACTAACTTTCAGCCACCAACCCACTCGCTAACGCTTCCCAAGTGGAACATTAAGTACCTAGATAAAAAAAATGCGCTGATGTTGTCTGCCTCCCAGACACAGACGAAGTAGACCCTAACAAGCGACTGTCCACAATCACCTCTGCCATAAAATTCTGCAGCCACCCAAATGTTCAGGAAAACTTCAGGACATAGGTCCAACAAACCACTTAAACCGTGGTGGAACGCGGAATGTGCACGAACATTCGCTTTACGCCGACGAGCCATCCAAAAACAAAGACGTCAACCCTCCCTACAGAACTGGGTCAATCTCCGGCGGGCCACAGCAGCGGCCAAAAAAAACATACTATCAACAAAGCAAGCATCATGGGCAACATTCTGTGATAGCCTCACACCCACCACGCCACACTCAAAAGTCTGGGCTACATTTAACAGCATTAAAGGTCGCCCAACATTCCCTTCGTTCCCCGGGGATGATCAACGGTTCACTCTGTCAAACGCCTCAGGAGCGTGCAAACGTTCTTGCTGAATGCCTTAAAGTTACCCTCTCAGCACCTTTCCTTCATGCACAAGAACTCTCCCTCAGACAAGAAATTGACCATTCCATACCGCTGCCCAAGCTTGGCGTCAACAACATGTACACCTTAAGTGAGCTACGATTAGCCTTAAACCGCCTACCTAATGGCAAGGCACCTGGAGAGGATGGAATTCCATATGAACTAATCAAATATCTTCCACCAACTGCACATAGCACTCTTCTCAACTATTACAACCTATGCTGGACTCACGGAAATATTCCCTCACAATGTCAGACCAGTATTATTCTTCCTTTCCTTAAATCAGGGAAAGACCCATCCCAACCTGCGTCATACAGACCTATTTCCCTACTATCATGCCTCAGTAAAGTCATGGAAAGACTAGTCCATACTCACCTCCAATGGTACCTTGAATATAATGATATTATACCGTCACTCCAAGCTGGATTTCGACCGCAATGCTCCACACTTGACCAAATACTCTGCCTTGAACATGAAATCCGCACCTCTCTCAGAAGCAGTAAATATTGTCTTGTTGTCTACCTAGACATCAAAGGAGCTTTTGATAGCATTCCTCATACTTGCCTCTTGGCAAAGCTTGCACGTTTAGGCGTACAGGGAAGATTACTTCTATGGCTACAGTCCTATCTCACGAACAGGACCTCCAAAGTCTTTTTACAAGGTGCGTTTTCCGATGGCATCCCAATACAAACGGGAGTCCCACAAGGCTCCATAATAAGCCCAACCCTATTCACCGCATTCTTAGCAGATTTGCCTAACACCCATCCTGTTCACCTCTCGGTGTACGCCGACGACTTAACGTTATATTATTCAAACAATGTCCTACCTAATACAGTCTCAACAATGCAAACAGCACTTGACCACCTCATAGATTGGACACAACGATGGGGCCTTCAAGTTAGTACTACCAAAACCTGCTATCAGATTTTCAATAAAAAAAAGACTACTTCATCTACCCACCCTCACAATACACAACACTCCCATCCAATATGTACGAGAACATAAATATCTTGGCATGCACTTAAGACTCCCCTTTACTTACTTGGAAGGCACACATTCAACACCTTAAATAGACGACACAACCCCAACTCTCCATACTTAAAGCCCTCACTGGCACCACCTGGGGAGCACACCATAAAATCTTGCTCCGTTTCTATACAACCTACATTCGCAGCCAACTAGACTATAGTTACCAAGCATATGCGTCAGCTGCGCCTACTAACCTACAGAGCCTCGAGGTCATACAAAATAATGCCATGCGACTTATATGTGGCGCAATGCGTTCAACTCCAATCCTCGGACTTTACGGGGAAACGGGCCTCACTAGCTTAGCCACCAGACGAGACATTATGTGTGCCAACTATCTGTCACTCTGTACCACTGCTCACCAGACACACCCATACAGATCAAAAATTAACCCAACAGTTAACACACATAACCCCCGCTCCCCAACCATTCACTCGCAACCGTTCCTCACACGGGCTACAAATAACCTCAAAATAGACCTCTCCCTACTCCAAAACTGTGAAACCCAAGTTCCTGTTCCCCCCATTCCACCTTGGCTTTATACAACTCCCAGGATTTTGCAACAAACTGGAAAACGTTATGCTCACCTTTGCACTATGGGTCCATTAAAAAGAAATGGAAAACTTGGAAACATGTCCGATATAAAAGCAGAGAAATTGATGTAACGATGACCAGATTAAGGCTGGGACATACCAAACTAGCAGCACACAGCTCTAAGTACAGAACAGATATCAATGATCTCTGTACTCACTGTCAGGTGCCTGAAACAGTCGAACACTATCTCCTGCACTGCTTCCGACGTAATAGTGCCAGAGTAAATTTCAAACAAGTCTTTATCGCACTTAAAATACCCTTTACCATCGAGCATATATTAGGAGGTGGTGACCACTCGTTACAAGAAAAATACCAAATAGTCAAAGCACTGGCTAAATATGTCCAGTCGACCAACAAATTGGGTCACATCTGACCCGCGCCACATTTATACCTCGCGCCACCAACAGCTAAACACAGAAAACAACTGCCTCGTCGCAGCACCAAGGATCAGCTGAAACCCATAAACACAACACACCGCCCTACGGTGCAGCAAGTCTCCCTACAACACACACCTCTGTTTTAATCACCGTTCCTGTATCTACAGCACAACGCAACAAGCACCTTGGTAGCTCCGATCATTCTCAACATTAACGCGTCCACCAACATCAGTACAGGTGCAGTCATCGGGAGGACAAACCCATCATGCAAACTGCACCTACTATCAAGAAGAAGAAGAGGTACTTGGAATTAAGGTAGAGAAACTAAACCTAATTATTATTCTAATATATAAACCGCCAGATACAACGGTTGAGGAATTCACAGAGCAGATGCACAAAATAGAGAACATACTTTATAACCTAGCAAACCCAGCTCCAGATATTATCTTCCTAGGAGATTTCAATTTACCGAGTCAAAGATGGAGAATGGCAAACACAAATATCATAGCAGGGAATGACCCGGGAAATAACCAACCACAGGTCAGAGAACTTTTGAGATTCTGTGATAAATTCTCGCTCAATCAACAGATTACAGAACCAACTAGGAACGAAAACACACTAGACTTCTTATTCACAAACAATGATGAAATAATCAGAGACATCACAATCTCAGATACTTCATAATCAGACCATAAGCTCATTGAAGTGCGAACTAGCATAAATAACGGTAGTAGGTCTAAGAGACCCAACAAGCGAGAAGGAATATTCAATCAATTCAATTTCAACAATAAGAGGATCGACTGGGAAAAAATAAATGTAGACCTTGCAACCATTCAATGTGAGACGGTCTTAAGCGACAAAACTCCCACACAGGGAATAGCTCAACTGACAGCTGAAGCTTACAAGGTCTGCTTGAAGCACGTGCCTGTGAGGAGGGGGCAGAAAGAGGACCACTCTAGAAAGAGAACGCAGAGGACTGTACAGGAGAAGGAAAAAAATAACGGAAATGCTTCGGCAGACACAACTATCACAAGCAAGGAAAATAAGCCTAAGCAGGGAGATCGAAGAAATAGAACAAACGTTGAAGCGATCATATGAGTCTGAGGAAATGGAATTGGAACAGAAAACTATACAAGAGATAAGGAAAAATCCGAAATATTTTTTCACATACGCAAAATCAAAATCAAAAACCTCGACCAGTATGCCAGTATGAGGCTATGTTTAGCACACCAATAAACAACATGAAAGTTGATGACCCAGACAACTTCTTTATGAATGACATTCAAGCTGCAGGTAATATAACGGATATTACCACAAACTCGGAAGACTTTGAAAGAGAAATTGACAATATGCCTATGCACTCAGCTCCTGGGCCTGACTCATGGAATTCAATATTCATAAAGAAATGTAAAGTACCAGTAGCCCGAGCACTCAGCGTAATATGGAGAAAGAGCCTGGATAGAGACGACGCTATAGCAAAGCATTTGCTTAGTTTAATTATTCGTTCTTACATTTACAAGAGCGTTGGCACGTTAAATTGGCAATCAATATCCGTGTCCTGGAACCAGAGTGATACCAAATCCAAAGTCAACATCCTTCACACAGCAGCTGAGGACGAAAGATTGCCTAGTTCTCTCCGCCAAAGGACACGCGGCTCGGCAACTATAAATTTTCTATTTGTTATACTGTGTGCACATTTAACATTTAGACTAGTTGCCGTTAGGCCATTTAATTACAACAAAAATCCAGTACGTCTCTTCTTTAGCAATATTCTTAAATTATATAAGAATAAATATTGCATTAATACCTGTAGACAAATTCTACAGTGATTACTATATTCAGTAGGAGTATTTCCTTTAATTTAGGATGTATTATTAATAATCAGGTAGAAGGCTTCTATAGTCTACTTGCCTTGGAGTGGCGCTCTAGCTGCCGTGAGGTGAGGACGTGTCGCCTGGTCTCTCCGGTAGTTTGGGGTGATTGCCGTTTTCATCGGCAGGGGGTGTGGATGTCTCTACCCTCCCTGCTGTTCCTGGTGGTGTGGACGTGGCGCTTTTGCGATGGGCGGCCATCTTCCCCCTATTGTGCAGGTAAACTCAGTGGGTTTGGAGTTTACTGACCGTGCTGGATACCCTCTAGTGGAGTTAGTCGTGACATGCTACATGTCCCGGTTATGGACGTCTATGGAGTTGAGCTGGTTGAGCTTGACGTGTGGTCATCAAGTTTGTTGGTGAGGCGGCGTACCGGGACTTTCTCCGACGGTACGAGGGGGCGTACCTTGCAGCTGCAGGATGGCAATGGGTCTGTGGCCATTTCGGATCGAAGCGATGCCGTGACGTATGTGAGTGTCCATGGGGCCCCCATGGAGTTTCCTGAGACCCTCCTCCGGCGTTTCTTCCAGAGGTTTGGTACCTTCGTCAGTGTGCGGATGCACTCACTGTCTTCTGGAAAATATGCGGGTGTGAAGACCAACATTCGTACCCTCGGGATGCGCCTGAGGTCGGACATTCCATCCTCTGTCCGGCTTTTAGGGCACTACGTGCGGGTGTATTATGCCTGGCA
Source organism: Procambarus virginalis (assembly GCA_020271785.1). Taxonomy (NCBI): domain Eukaryota; kingdom Metazoa; phylum Arthropoda; class Malacostraca; order Decapoda; family Cambaridae; genus Procambarus; species Procambarus virginalis. Next base: position 29,653 of record WNGS01164531.1, on the reverse strand, counting down.
ACCCCGCACATGTTTCCGTTGTGGCATGTTGGGGCATCAGGCTGCCGGGTGCACTGGGGATCTGGTTGCTCCCGTCAACTTATTCCATGAAGAGGATTTCCTGCCGCTCCCTCTGGAGGAGGACTCCGGGGATGAGCGGGTGACCGTCCGGTTAGCTGAAGAAGCTCCTCCTGCATCGCCCGACGTTCCTCCGGTTGTTGCAGTCCCTTCTCCGGGTTTTGTGGTGCCGTCGGTTGGTCTACCAGCTCCTGTCAATGTCCCCGCTGCTCCCGTGGGCCTTCCTGGTACTCACTGTGAGGTGTCGCCGTCTTCTCCTTCGTCTTCGGCTGCTACGCTTGGCCCTGTGTCCTCGCCTCGAGTCCCAGTTGAGCTGGGTGCTGGGGTAGCTGCAGAGCCTCCTGCTGTGTGTGGCCTGGTTCCCCCTGTGGTAAAGGCTGCTGCTGTTCTGCATCGGGCATCGGTTCATCCGGCTAGCGTTGCCCGTGTTTCTGGGTCCGCTTCCGGCTCTGACAATCTCCGGCCGGAGCCCAAACGTTCCCGGCGTTCGTCATCTGCCTGTTTGGGAATTCAGTGACTGTGGGTCTGCGGGTGTTGCCGGTGTGGATCCGGATGCGTTGATGGCTCTGCGGTTAATGGGGGCGGAGGTCCATGTGCCTGCTGGTGATTGTGTCCGTTCCTTGGGTGTGCCTTCTGTTCCTTCTCCACCAGGGGACTCTCCGCGGTGGGGGATGGTGGCTTCCGCTGCCAGGGATGGTGTGGATGCTGGTGCTGGGCGTGGCCTGGTAGTAACCTTACGGAAGGATGCGCGCCGCCCGGGTTCCCAGCAGTCGTCCGGTGGTGTGCCCATGGCCGCTGGTGCCCCTGTGGTGGTGACCTCTGTCTGGATACCTCCTGTGAGGATGTGTGTTGGGGACCTGGAGGACGTGTTGCCGGCATCTTTGATGCCGCCGGGTCACTGGTCTTAGATTGCTGCATTACCGATATACGAGGAGTCGGGGGCCATTCATGGTGGGGGGATTCCCATGGTGTGGGGGAGAGTGGCGATCACTCACGTCAGAAGTGATATTGTCTGGGTCCCCTGTTTGCGGGTGTTTGTTGCCGGGGTTCCGGATGAAATGGCGTCCCCAGTGGATGTACAAGACCCTTGGGGGTGGTTGCGCTGGGAGGCGTTAAATGTCCGGTTCCCACGAGTCATGTTTCCGGGCAAGTATGTCAGCTGATTTCCTGTTTCTGTGATTACTGTAGTACTGTGTGCCGTTCTGGTTGTTTGTTTGCCATCTTGTAGGCTGTGCCCATGCCTCTCCCTTTGTTTGTGGCGAGGCCGGTGGTTTGGTGTGAGTATTCTTATTCATGTATTTGTTTTTGTGTTGTTATTTTGCCCTGTGCAACAATTACTTGTTGTAATTGTTTTTTTTCTTTTTTTCTTTTTTTATGGCTTGTTGTATGTTGTGATTATCTTGTAACATTTCATGTTGTACCTACTGATGTGCTTTGTTATCGGTCCTTCAGGCCGGCGCTTCTGTTTGTTTTGTTTTATATGTTACTATGTGTTTGGCTTGCATTGCTTGCTTGTTTGTCATTGTTTTTTGTTTTGTGTCTTACTGTGCTTGTTTCATGCATATCGTGTTACAAATTCTCCAGTTTTGCTAATTGCTGTACTGTGCTGTCGGTCCTTCCAAGGGAGCCGATCGGCCGAGCGGACAGCACGCTGGACTTGTGATCCTGTGGTCCTGGGTTCGATCCCAGGCGCCGGCGAGAAACAATGGGCAGAGTTTCTTTCACCCTATGCCCCTGTTACCTAGCAGTAAAATAGGTACCTGGGTGTTAGTCAGCTGTCATGGGCTGCTTCCTGGGGGTGGAGGCCTGGTCGAGGACCGGGCCGCGGGGACACTAAAGCCCCGAAATCATCTCAAGATAACTTCTGGCTGGTGGTTTCTTGTTTTGTTTTGTTATGTTTAACGTGTTGTTTTATTGTATTTATTGTATTTACCTTGCATGCTTGCATGTAAAAATAAAAATAAAAAAAATAAAAACTTGCCTTGCAGCATCTTGGTTCACGTCAAGCGAGGTACTCGGCTGTCCCACCGTCAGGCAACAGTGTTGTCAGGCGCAATACTTCGTCAGGAGTGTGGCAGTGAACTTCACGTCTCTCGCTATTCACAGCTAAGCTGTATATGTTAATGTAGATACTATTAACGTAGATATTTTAATGATCTCCCATTGAGATCCATGTTACTAACCACTGGTAGTCTTTCGTAGTATCTTGAGGCCCATTCGCCTCTAATTATTATTGCCCAATTTTGCAATTACTTATTTCATTTACTTCAGTGAACGAACCACACTGTAATGATGTCAGGGATACAATAGTCTTTTGACATATAACCCCCCATTTTGGGTGAGAAGATTTGACTCATGAATTACAGTCCCTTTATTATTCAATATAATAATTATCAATAATATCCATAGGACACTAGTTCATAGATTTAATAGTAAACCACTTGCTCTACCCAGTTTCCACTTTTCCTTTAAAAAGTGGTGGTCCTTCGCAACTATCGAAATTAGCATAAATTTAAATGAATTACATGAGTCAAGTTTTCCCACATCTTCTCACTGATATTAGTCTCTCGCCTGTAGTATATCGCTCGTTACAAATCGTGCATCTTCGGAGCCGCTCTGGTTCCAGGTTAACTTGCTGGAAGCTTTTATTGAGACCGCTTTACACACTTCCTTATCGGTCTCTGTGTATCCTGTCTCCTGTGTAGTATTATCACCTCCTTATTTACCCACACTGTCTTCCTCGTGTGGTTATAGAGTGGTTAGGCCTGGCATTACCAATGTACATCATCTGGACAAGAGTTAGAGATGGCAGATGCTGCAACAGTTGCTAGACCAAGTAGCAGTTGCATGACGGCACGCAACACGCAGACCTCCAAGTGTATAATTGCTCTCATTATCCAGGGTCACCAGCTGCACAGTTAGAGGAGCAACTCCGCCGCTCTTCATGTGTAACACAACAAGTATAGACCCGTCGCCGGCCCATGGAGAATGGTAGGAGCCGGGAGGGGCGGTGTTTACTCTTAGTAACTGTATTACTGTGTGGCCTACAGCTGTATTACCTGTGTTACTGTGTGGCCTACAGCTGTATTACCTGTGTTACTGTGTGGCCTACTGTTGTATTACCTGTGTTACTGTGTGGCCTACTGTTGTATTACCTGTGTTACTTTGTGGCCTACAGCTGTATTACCTGTGTTACTGTGTGGCCTACAGCTGTATTACCTGTGTTACTGTGTGGCCTACACCTGTATTACCTGTGTTACTGTGTGGCCTACTGTTGTATTACCTGTGTTACTTTGTGGCCTACAGCTGTATTACCTGTGTTACTGTGTGGCCTACAGCTGTATTACCTGTGTTACTGTGTGGCCTACTGTTGTATTACCTGTGTTACTTTGTGGCCTACAGCTGTATTACATGTGGTACTGTGTGGCCTACAGCTGTATTACCTGTGTTACTGTGTGGCCTACAGCTGTATTACCTGTGTTACTGTGTGGCCTACTGTTGTATTACCTGTGTTACTTTGTGGCCTACAGCTGTATTACATGTGGTACTGTGTGGCCTACAGCTGTATTACCTGTGTCATACACTGCTGTATTAACTGTGTCAGTGTGACCTAGTGTATTAACAGTGTCAGTGTGACCTACTGTATTAACAGTGTCAGTGTGATATAGTGTATTAAGTGTCAGTGTGACCTACTGTATTAACAGTGTCAGTGTGACCTACTGTATTAACAGTGTCAGTGTGACCTACTGTATTAACAGTGTCAGTGTGACAGTGTAACACTGTGAGTTACTATATACAGGAGCTGGACGTGGTGTCACCCCGAAAAAATTAAGAGTTAATACTGCAAGTATTTCAACCAACCACAGCTCATTAACCAGTTAAGTAAACAAAACGATGACTTGCGCATCCCTGAAACAAGCCTTCTTGCTGGGGTGAGAGAAGGCGCGGAAGTGATTACCCGCAGGAAAATAATATAAGATTATCCGTGAACGGCCTCTGGCGGCCTTAACGAGGCTGAAGTAACTGGAAGGAAACACACACACACACATTGGTTGTGTTTGTGTGGTAAAGTGTTGAGAAGAGTGTGCATGTGGTGGCGTGACAGGCGTCGTGCCGCTGGCACCAGGGACACATTACGCCACTTTGCCCCTGGTTGCCAGATGCGCCATGACTCCACACACAGGCCCATCCCAGATGCAGAGTTTAGAAGTGGAGGCCACCAGATGGACGATGGATAACTTTATTGAGACATTTCCTACATGTACGATAACATAAAAGATGTGCGGATATCGTAGATATAACATAATAGACCGCGGCTTGCAAATGTATGATAACAAAGATATCAGCAACTAACTAATAACACCGGACGGTCCTTGTGTGTGTGTGTACGACAACACAGCGGCTCCCATGTTAAAATGTGAGAAGACAAATGTATGAAGGAGAAATGTCTCCGGACACCATATATAGCAAGACACCATATATAGCGAGACATATATAGCGAGACACCATATATAGCAAGACACCATATATAGCGAGACACCATATATAGCAAGACACCATATATAGCAAGACACCATATATAGCAAGACACCATATATAGCAAGACACCATATATAGCAAGACACCATATATAGCGAGACACCATATATAGCAAGACACCATATATAGCGAGACACCATATATAGCAAGACACCATATATAGCAAGACACCATATATAGCAAGACACCATATATAGCAAGACACCATATATAGCAAGACACCATATATAGCGAGACACCATATATAGCAAGACACCATATATAGCAAGACACCATATATAGCGAGACACATATATAGCGAGACACCATATATAGCAAGACACCATATATAGCAAGACACCATATATAGCAAGACACCATATATAGCAAGACACCATATATAGCAAGACACCATATATAGCAAGACACCATATATAGCGAGACACCATATATAGCAAGACACCATATATAGCGAGACACCATATATAGCAAGACACCATATATAGCAAGACACCATATATAGCGAGACACCATATATAGCAAGACACCATATATAGCAAGACACCATATATAGCGAGACACCATATATAGCAAGACACCATATATAGCGAGACACCATATATAGCAAGACACCATATATAGCGAGACACCATATATAGCGAGACACCATATATAGCGAGACACCATATATAGCAAGACACCATATATAGCAAAATACCATATATAGCAAGACACCATATATAGCGAGACACATATATAACACATCTTACTCTGGCCACTTATATAATAATACAAATCTAGGGAAGTGTTTCAGGACTGCGTGTCGCATCTTGGATAACATAATGTGACGCCTTAAGTGTGTGATGACTTAAGATGCTCTCCCTCCCTCCCTCCCTCTCTCTCTCTCTCTCTCTCTCTCTCTCTCTCTCTCTCTCTCTCTCTCTCTCTGTCTCTCTCTCTCTCTCTCTCTCTCTCTCTCTCTACACACACACACACACACATTCAAGATTCTCAAGGGAATCGACAGGGCTCATAAAGACAGGCTGTTTAACACAAGGGACACACGCACTAGGGGACACAGGTGGAAACTGAGTGCCCAAATGAGCCACAGAGATATTAGAAAGAACTTTTTTAGTGTCAGAGTGGTTGACAAATGGAATGCATTAGGAAGTAATGTGGTGGAGGCTGACTCCATACACAGTTTCAAGTGTAGATATGATAGAGCCCAATAGGCTCAGGAAACTGTACACCTGTTGATTGGCGGTTGAGAGGCGGGACCAAAGAGCCAGAGCTCAACCCCCGCAAGCACAACTAGGTGAGTACACACACACACACACACACACACACACACACACACACACACACACACACACACACACACACACACACACACACAGATATGATAGAGTAGATATGATAGAGCCCAGTAGGCTCAGGAATCTGTACACCAGTTGATTGACAGTTGAGAGGCGGGACCAAAGAGCCAAAACTCAACCCCCGCAAGCACAAATAGGTGAGTACAAATAGGTGAGTACACACACACACACACACACACACACACACACACACACACACACACACACACACACACACACACACACACACACACACACACACACACACCACGGGACGGGACACCACGAGCGTAGCTCTCATCCTGTAACTACACTTAGGTAAGGAGAGACAGGCAGGCGTAGCTGGTAAGGTGTTCCAGTGGATAATGGAATATCTAAGCAATAGGAAGCAGAGAGTTACAGTGAGGGGTGAGACCTCAGATTGGCGTGAAGTCACCAGTGGAGTCCCACGGGGCTCTGTACTTGGACCTATCCTATTTCTGTTATACGTAAATGATCTCCCAGAGGGTATAAATTCATTTCTCTCAATGTTTGCGGACGACTCCAAAATTATGAGAAGGATTAAGACAGAGGAGGACAGCTTGAGGCTTCAAGAAGACCTTGACAAGCTGAAGGAATGGTCGAACAACTGGTTGTTAGAGTTTAACCCAAGCAAATGAAATGTAATGTATATGTATGTGTATGTATATGTACATGCATACATGTACATATACATACAATACCACCTCTTGAGTGTGTGTGGTTAATGTTGCGGGGATCACACTCCTCTCTTGTCTCCCTTCTCCTTTGTTTTGCTCCAGAGGCACACAGTGTTAGGTGGTTGACGTGTGTCACAGTACTGTGGCTCGACGCACAGTACACTGCCTCTCTACACTCTCACTCTCACCCTGATGCTTGTGGCACAGTACACTGCCTCCCTACACTCTCACTGTCACCCTGATGCTTGTGGCACAGTACACTGCCTCTCTACACTCTCACTTTCACCCTGATGCTTGTGGCACAGTACACTGCCTCCCTACACTCTCACTCTCACCCTGATGCTTGTGGCACAGTACACTGCCTCCCTACACTCTCACTCTCACCCTGATGCTTGTGGCACAGTACACACTGCCTCCCTACACTCTCACCCTGGTGCTTGTGGCACAGTACACTGCCTCCCTACACTCTCACTCTCACCCTGATGCTTGTGACACAGTACACACTGCCTCCCTACACTCTCACCCTGATGCTTGTGGCACAGTACACTGCCTCCCTACACTCTCACTCTCACCCTGATGCTTGTGACACAGTACACACTGCCTCCCTACACTCTCACCCTGATGCTTGTGGCACAGTACACTGCCTCCCTACACTCTCACTCTGACGGTCAAAACTCTTATCCATCTAAGAACTCTTCACAATAAGAAAGACTTAGAATTTCCGCCTAAGTTTTAAAAGAACTTAGAACTTTGATTTGACTTAGAACTCTTCACAATAGCTTAAGAAATAATTGTGTGTAAGACAAGTTGAAAGGTGCGAGGAAGTGGCAGTGAGCCAGCGCTTGTCTCGTGAGTGTTCTCATAATATTGTAAACCGCAGCCACCTTGTCAGGCAGGATTGTCCTTCACTGAACCTGTTGTTGAAGCTTGAAGACTAGATCTTGCTTGTTAGTGGTGCAGGAGCCTCCGTCGTGGGGCCCTGTGGTACCTTACAGGGGATCATTGTTAGTGGTGTAGGAGCCTCCGTCGTGGGGCCCTGTGGTACCTTACAGGGGATCATTGTTAGTGGTGCAGGAGCCTCCGTCGTGGGGCCCTGTGGTATCTTACAGGGGATCATTGTTAGTGGTGCAGGAGCCTCCGTCGTGGGGCCCTGTGGTACCTTACAGGGGATCATTGTTAGTGGTGCAGGAGCCTCCGTCGTGGGGCCCTGTGGTATCTTACAGGGGATCATTGTTAGTGGTGCAGGAGCCTCCGTCGTGGGGCCCTGTGGTACCTTACAGGGGATCATTGTTAGTGGTGCAGGAGCCTCCGTCGTGGGGCCCTGTGGTATCTTACAGGGGATCATTGTTAGTGGTGCAGGAGCCTCCGTCGTGGGGCCCTGTGGTATCTTACAGGGGATCATTGTTAGTGGTGCAGGAGCCTCCGTCGTGGGGCCCTGTGGTATCTTACAGGGGATCATTGTTAGTGGTGCAGGAGCCTCCGTCGTGGGGCCCTGTGGTATCTTACAGGGGATCATTGTTAGTGGTGCAGGAGCCTCCGTCGTGGGGCCCTGTGGTACCTTACAGGGGATCATTGTTGGTGGTGCAGGAGCCTCCGTCGTGGGGCCCTGTGGTACCTTACAGGGGATCATTGTTAGTGGTGCAGGAGCCTCCGTCGTGGGGCCCTGTGGTACCTTACAGGGGATCATTGTTAGTGTTCCAGGTCTCTCCCCCAGACACACTCCCGTAATATATTACCTTGTAATATATTTTGTATTCGCTGTGTTTATATTTAGTTCCCAGTTACAGTGTGACTGTACTTCTTACTCACTATGCCTCTTGCTCACCATACTTCTCACTCACTATACTTCTCACCATGTGTGTGAGCCTGAGTGTTAGGGGTGGCAGGTGTGGTAGCGGTGAGGGCGAGGCCCAGGGGTGCCGCTGGTGGTACAAGCAGCAAGGGGTTGTACCAACACACAGTGGAGTCTACCCTCCCTGAGATCATGCCTCGCACAGTGTTCCAGTTCCCTACCCAAGTTGCTCAACAATTGTAAAGTCATGGAATTTTTCCCGCCTGTCACTTGTTCTGTCGCGTGACTAATATTTTAGATTGGCTACAAGACGTTGGCCAGAGAGAGAGAGACGCGCTGCATGGCTCCACCAATCAAAATGCATCACCTAAAATCCGAAAGTGGCCACGATTGGTTGCCAACTAAAGAGGGGATTATACTGGTTGAGGAGGATGGTAGTGATTAGGTCAGGGAGGTAGTTTATGGTCTGGAGCCTTGTTGACGGTAAACAGATACTGTCTGTCTAGTGATGGCTTATTAGAAGAGACAGGCGAGTGTGTAGGAGCTTAAGATATTACCCCATACACCATATGTGATCTCCATATCTCGACGTGCAGACGATGATGGAGTTGGGTTTCTTGATGAGGAAGGAACCCGCACAACTTTAAGGCTATCAATGTCTTGCCTTCAGAGAAGGACACTAAGAAGGACATAGATTGCCGGAACAACCGTGGACATCTTCAAGAGAAAAATGGACAGTTTTTTCAAGCAATGGGGACCAACCGGGCTGTGGTGGGTATGTGGGCCTGCGGGCCGCTCCAAGCAACAGCCTGGTGGACCAAACTCTCACAAGTCAAGCCTGGCCTCGGGCCGGGCTTGCGGAGTACAACTCCCAGAACCCCATCAACCAGGTACAAGCATTTATACAACTAAAAAAAATATGGAAATTACTCGTTAGTAGCGGGACAAAGCGGAGCCAGAAGACACCATAGACGGGTGAGGCACCATAGTGAAGCAGCAGTGACGGGTGAGCCACCATAGTGAAGCACCAGTGACGGGTGATCCACCATAGTGAAGCACCAGTGACGGGTGAGCCACCATAGTGAAGCACCAGTGACGGGTGAGCCACCATAGTGAAGCACCAGTGACGGGTGAGCCACCATAGTGAAGCACCAGTGATGGGTGAGCCACCATAGTGAAGCACCAGTGACGGGTGAGCCACCATAGTGAAGCACCAGTGACGGGTGAGCCACCATAGTGAAGCACCAGTGACGGGTGAGCCTCCATAATGAAGCACCAGTGACGGGTGAGCCACCATAGTGAAGCACGAGTGACGGGTGAGCCACCATAGTGAAGCACGAGTGACGGGTGAGCCACCATAGTGAAGCAGCAGTGACGAGTGAGCCACCATAGTGAAGCACGAGTGACGGGTGAGCCACCATAGTGAAGCAGCAGTGACGAGTGAGCCACCATAGTGAAGCACGAGTGACGGGTGAGCCACCATAGTGAAGCAGCAGTGACGAGTGAGCCACCATAGTGAAGCACGAGTGACGGGTGAGCCACCATAGTGAAGCACCAGTGACGGGTGAGCCACCATAGTGAAGCACCAGTGACGGGTGAGACACCATAGTGAAGCACCAGTGACGGGTGAGACACCATAGCGAAGCACCAGTGACGGGTGAGCCACCAGAGTGAAACACCAGTGAAGGGTGAGCCACCATAGTGAAGCACGAGTGACGGGTGAGCCACCATAGTGAAGCAGCAGTGACGAGTGAGCCACCATAGTGAAGCACGAGTGACGGGTGAGCCACCATAGTGAAGCAGCAGTGACGAGTGAGCCACCATAGTGAAGCACGAGTGACGGGTGAGCCACCATAGTGAAGCACCAGTGACGGGTGAGCCACCATAGTGAAGCACCAGTGACGGGTGAGACACCATAGTGAAGCACCAGTGACGGGTGAGACACCATAGCGAAGCACCAGTGACGGGTGAGCCACCATAGTGAAACAGCAGTGACGGGTGAGCCACCATAATGAAGCACCAGTGACGGGTGAGCCACCATAGTGAAGCACCAGTGACGGGTGAGCCACCATAGTGAAGCACGAGTGACGGGTGAGCCACCATAGTGAAGCACCAGTGACGGGTGAGCCACCATAGTGAAACAGCAGTGACGGGTGAGCCACCATAGTGAAACACGAGTGACGGGTGAGCCACCATAGTGAAGCACCAGTGACGGGTGAGCCACCATAGTGAAGCACGAGTGACGGGTGAGCCACCATAGTGAAGCACGAGTGACGGGTGAGCCACCATAGTGAAGCACCAGTGACGGGTGAGCCACCATAGTGAAGCACGAATGACGAGTGAGCCACCATAGTGAAGCACCAGTGACGGGTGAGCCACCATAGTGAAGCACCAGTGACGGGTGAGCCACCATAGTGAGACAGCAGTGACGGGTGAGCCACCATACTGAAGCACCAGTGACGGGTGAGCCACCATAGTGAAGCACGAGTGACGGGTGAGCCACCATAGTGAAGCACGAGTGACGGGTGAGCCACCATAGTGAAGCACGAGTGACGGGTGAACCACCATAGTGAAGCACCAGTGACGGGTGAGCCACCATAGTGAAGCACGAGTGACGGGTGAGCCACCATAGTGAAGCAGCAGTGACGGGTGAGCCACCATAGTGAAGCACCAGTGACGGGTGAGCCACCATAGTGAAGCGCCAGTGACGGGTGAGCCACCATAGTGAAACACGAGTGACGGGTGAGCCACCATAGTGAAGCACCAGTGACGGGTGAGCCACCATAGTGAAGCACCAGTGACGGGTGAGCCACCATAGTGAAGCACCAGTGACGGGTGAGCCACCATAGTGAAGCAGCAGTGACGGGTGAGACACCATAGTGAAGCACCAGTGACGGGTGAGCCACCATAGTGAAGCACCAGTGACGGGTGAGCCACCATAGTGAAGCACCAGTGACGGGTGAGCCACCATAGTGAAGCACCAGTGACGGGTGAGCCACCATAGTGAAGCACCAGTGACGGGTGAGCCACCATAGTGAAACAGCAGTGACGGACACCCCAGCTTTCATAGGCATTAAATGACCAGTTGATTTACTAATTCCTCAATACTCCGTCTGTGTTAATATTGGCAACATGTATATTGTATAGTTTAGTAAGACTTTATTTACATTCTGAATCTGAAGTGTATTACTGTGGAAGGTAGTGTATCTAAAGTGTATTACTGTGGAAGGTAGTGTATCTAAAGTGTATTACTGTGGAAGGTAGTGTATCTAAAGTGTATTACTGTGGAAGGTAGTGTATCTAAAGTGTATTACTGTGGAAGGTAGTGTATCTAAAGTGTATTACTGTGGAAGGCGGTGTATCTAAAGTGTATTACTGTGGAAGGTAGTGTATCTAAAGTGTATTACTGTGGAAGGCGGTGTATCTAAAGTGTATTACTGTAGAAGGTAGTGTATCTAAAGTGTATTACTGTGGAAGGTAGTGTATCTAAAGTGTATTACTGTGGAAGGTAGTGTATCTAAAGTGTATTACTGTGGAAGGTAGTGTATCTAAAGTGTATTACTGTAGAAGGTAGTGTATCTACAGTGTATTACTGTGGAAGGTAGTGTATCTAAAGTGTATTACTGTAGAAGGTAGTGTATCTAAAGTGTATTACTGTGGAAGGTAGTGTATCTAAAGTGTATTACTGTGGAAGGCGGTGTATCTAAAGTGTATTACTGTAGAAGGTAGTGTATCTAAAGTGTATTACTGTGGAAGGTAGTGTATCTAAAGTGTATTACTGTGGAAGGTAGTGTATCTAAAGTGTATTACTGTGGAAGGTAGTGTATCTACAGTGTATTACTGTGGAAGGTAGTGTATCTACAGTGTATTACTGTGGAAGGTAGTGTATCTACAGTGTATTACTGTGGAAGGGGGAGGAACTGAAAGAGATAGATGCGTGGAGATATCCCTGTGCACAACTGCGACTCGTAGACACCTCTCCTGTTAGTAAGACACGTGCCCAGTTTGTACGACACCTGCCCAATATATAAGACACGTGCCCAGTTAATGGACACTTTGTGTGTCTCCATATAGTGAGAGTGTAGTGGTGGAGGGCGTGAAGGCCTGGCGGGACGGCCGGTCAGTAAGCCACTGTGGTGGGCTTGCTAACCCTTACCAACCCAGGAGGCTTGGAGAGATGAGGAAAGGAGAGAAGAGAAAGGGATGAGAGGAGAGAGAGAGAGAGAGAGAGAGAGAGAGAGAGAGAGGGGAAGAGAGTGTGGAGAGAGAGGGGTAGGAGAAGAGGGCGATGGGTAGGGAAATAGTGGGAAGGGGAAGATCTTGGTGATTGCGTCGCCACACACAACTCTGAACGTCACACAAAAATTATTATAGCGAGGCGGAGACTTAAGATAAGGATGCCCTAGTCGTGGGGAGAACCAGGGAAGGAGAGACAGGTAGGGAGAGAGAGAGAGAGAGAGTGAGGGGGCGGAGCAGGGCGTGAGATAAAGGTTTAAGAGTTCCCCAAACACACACACATATATGGTCAGGACACCCCAGCAGCCTGACACTGATCTCTGTCTCACCGTGTACTCACCGTGAGGTACTCACCGTGAGGTGCCCACTTAGAGATACCTACAGGTACTCACCTAGAGGTACTCATTTATAGGTACACAACTAAAGGTACTCATCTTCAGGTACATACCTAGTGGTACTCACCTGACCAAAAACTGCTCCACAGTCACATCAGGAGGAAAACAACAGTGAAAGAACAGGTGATGAAACTCCGAACGGGTGAGAACAGATACACAGAAAAGGACAAAGAGGTATGTGTGAAGAACTCAAGAGATTCCAGGTCTTCACAGTATAACGGGAAGAGGTCCCTGAACTAAGAGTGGCAGTAAACCAGGCTGCTTTTGAAGGGTTCGAAATTACCAGAGATGAGGTTAGGTGGTGTCTGTTGGATCTGGACGTGAGCAAGGCTGTTGGACCTGACACAATTTCTCCATGGATACTAAAAGAGTGTGCAGAAGCACTTTAATTGCCACTCTCCATGGTGTAAATAAGTCACTAGAAAACAGTAAATGAATTTTTCGTTTCGAATGCATTTCCTAACAAGATATTGTATGGAATTCCGAGGAGATTCATTATCAAATTTAAGCCTACTAAGAACTTAAGGAAAGGAAGGAAAGAACTTAAGCATATTCCTAAACATACATATCCACAAATGAGTTTAAAAGTACTGCACCTGGTGAGGATGGAGTCACCTACGACATGCTTAATACACTGTGTGAAGTGTCAGGGTATCCAATACTCCACCAGTTTAACAAATCATTCCTGGGTGGAGGGTTGTCCACACAATGACACGCAATAATCGTTCCAATACCGAAGCCCAATGACCCTGGCAATTACAGGGTCATTGTAATGACCTGTAATTGCCAGGGTCATTACTATTCAGTCTCATGTCATGCACTTGCAGGATGCTTGAAAGGACATTCTAAACCGACTGTTGCACAAAATAGGCAGGTGAGGGGAGGGATCAATAGATTTATTAAAGGACTGAGCACAGCAAATAGTATAGTTAATTATCTGGATAATGAGACGGCTAGGTACTCTATATTTGTTGACATCAAAGGCGCCTACGACAAAGCATAGGGGATTACTATCCTGGACGAGCTTGCATGCGTGGGTGTCAAGGGGAGACTCTTGAAATGGATTGAAGACTACCTCACAGGAAGGAAAGCCAAGGTCTGCTTCAATGAAGCAATCTCAAGAGCAATGAATATGGAATTCGGTACCCCGAATGCGGAGTTTTAAGCCCACACTATTCAATGTACTTACCAATGCCATTGCAAATATTGATTTTCCGGAAGGGACGCAACAAGTGTGGTATGCAGATAATGTCCTAATACAAGCCCCAACCTTGGGAAAAATTAAACAGTCCGTTAAACTCCTTGGAAGGAGTGTATTGAGCTCGGTTTCACTCTCTCCACAAACAAGACGAAGGCATACTCCATCACAAGAGGGGAGAAAATGAAGAAGTACAAATTAATGGTGTTACACTTAAATGGGTTGACCACTATCGGTACCTTGGCGTCACTGTCGGCTCTAAGAAGGGAAGAAAGAGGAGCACATTCAACTCATAGGAACATGCAAAAGTCGACTCAGGGCACTGAAAGTTATGACCTGGAATGGACATGGAGCCTCTATTGCCGTGCTAAAAATGATGTACACAGCCTATGTGCGCTCCGTCATAGATTAAGCCGCACCAGGTTTATGCACCTACTTCCGAAGCGATATGAGAAGGATCGAAAGCATACAAAATTAAGCCATGACAATCATTCTTGAAGTTCCAAGAACTGCCAAAACGTCTAATCTAGTTAGTTAGTTTAGTTAATTTATTATGCACCCCATACCCATCCCGTTGGCGGTAGTGGAAAGGGTTACAGAGGCACATAATGGGCTCAGGGACTGAACCCCACAATTCATTTAGCTGAGCAAGTTACAATCTTGATGAGCTAGTTACAAAATTCAATATAAGTCGTCACATCAACAATGGGTTCGAGATCGACCTCAAGTACAGGTTCTAAATTAAGCAACTGACATATGTGGAGAGCTAGTGTCAAAATTGATATGTTTGTCCTGCACACCGCCCCCCATCCAGTGGGCAGCGGTGGATAGGTTACAATCACTCAGTTACTACCTACAGTTAGCAAACTGGGGATATTTGGCTAAAATTTCTGGTAGCAGATCATTTTGAATGAAATATTTACACATCGCTGGAACATTGGTTATAGAATTGTCTCTAAATTCACGTATCTTTTCGCACTCCATCACATAGTGACGGAGGGTGTGCGAATAATTTTGTTGACACAGTTTACATTTGGTCAGGTCTACATCCGCAGATAATGAGAATTCCCAGAGATACTTGTAACCGAGTCTAAGCCGAGCAGTAGTAACATCTAGAAGTCTGCTGATTTTATTGCATGATCCATAGATGTGTGACTCCTCTTGCATGATAGTATGATGATAGATGGAATTGCTGGTGTCAATTTCACTTTGCCTCAGATCTACAAGATCTTGTTGAAGTTCTCGGTGTACTGCTGCTCTCAGATTGCTCATTGACAATCCACGGTTACAATCAACGGCTCCTTTAACGGCAGATTCTTTGGCTAACTTATCAGCTCTATCATGCATTTGGAGGCCAACATGAGATGGAGACCACATGAAATAGACTCTGTTACCATCCTTAATAATTTTGTTGTATTTGTGTCTAGCTTCGGACACGAGCATGTTACAGTTATGTCTTAAAGAGTTGAGAGCATTTAAGGATGATAAGGAGTCACTTACAATTAATGTATCAAGTTTGGAGACTTGTACACATTTCAGTGCAAGGAGCAAGGCAAATAGTTCAGTCTGAAGGGTAGAGGCCCAGTTGTTTATACGGACTCCCCACTCGTCTAATCTTCGAGAGGAGTTGTCCCTTCCCAACCTTAAAAGCAGAATTAATGAACTAAATGCTAAGCTTGCAATTAGGATAGCCAGAGATCCCTATTCAACCCGTTTTCGCACTTTCTTACAGTCAATATTGACTTATTAAATACGTGCATATGTGACATACTAAACATACTAGTTTACCTTGAAAAGCTTCATAGAAAACACCGACCTTACCTAACCTTCTTAGTATGTTAAGATAAGCATCTTATTGCTTCGTAATTACAATTATTACTTAACCTAGTATAGGTATAGGTTAAGTAATAATTGTAATTACGAAGCAATAAGATGCTTATCTTAACATACTAAGAAGGTCAGGTAAGGTCGGTGTTTTCTATGAAGCTTTTCAAGGTAAACTAGTATGTCACATATGCACGTATTTAATAAGTCAATATTGACTATACGAAAGTGTGAGAACGGGTTGCCCTACTACAATAATATTGCCAAGAAAGAACTGAGTTGTGTGCTGCTAACAGGAGGAAACAGGAGAGAGGCAAAAAAAAAGGCATCACAGACCAGTCTGCTACCTCCAAGAGCTTCACCTGCTTGAGCAAGCCCGTGAGCTCCTGCCTGTAGAGAGGTTACCTCCCTGGGAGGATGACTCGTGCAAGATTATCATCAATGAAATGGCAACGAAAAAATCGAACATGATATGACAAGAAATGAGGCACAAGTATCTCGAGGAAATTTATAAAGAAGCCGGAGATGAACTAGATCAAATTTACACTGACGGGTCATCTAATCCTGTCAATGGCAGGGCTGGTGCAGCATACACGGTAATCAAGGATAATACTTTCCAACGCAGAAATTAAGAAAAAAGCGCGTATTGAGAACTATGCCTCTTCAACGCAAGCAGAGCAAGCTAACTGCCATTATTATAGCGTAAAAAATTAATTGAACGAAACACTAATGGTGCAGTGATGTGCAGTGATTCAAAAGCAGCACTGCAAAGCCTAAGTAAAAATCGGGCAGAAAATCTTGCGATAGTCGCTGAAATCAAGAGAGCTTTGAGGTTACTAACCAACCAGGGAAGAGTCGTCAAGTTTCTGTGGATCCCCTCCCATGTTGGAATATGTGGGAATGAACGAGCAGATGTGCTGGCTGCTGAAGGAGACCATATTGAATACTTCATACCCAAGACTCTTCTATAAATTAGAGGTATTATCAGGCAACATCACCGTGACAAGGTAACTGAGGAAAGGAGGATAGAAGCACAAACCAGTGAATCTGTACGATGGTGCAATAATGACAGAAGAATTAGGATAACAAGAGCACTGTCTAGTGATGATGAATATGGGGACCCAATCACAGCCCAGGAAGTAAGGGGCGCTATGAAAAAGGGTAAAAGTACAGCACCTGGTGAAGATGGCGTCACCTACGACATACTCAATGCACTGTGTGAAGTGTCTGGGAATCCACTACTCCACCTGTTTAACAAGTCATTCCTAAGCGGAGTGTTGCCCACACAATGGAAACACGCAATAATTGTTCCCATACCGAAGCCCAATGACCCTGGTAATTACAGACCTATCAGTCTCGTGTCATGCACTTGCAAGATGCTTGAAAGGATCATCCTAAACCGACTGTTGCACAAAATAGGCAGGTTAGGGGAGGGGGTCAATGGATTTGTTAAAGGACGGAGCACAGCAAATTGTATAGTTAATTACTTGGCTAATGACACGGCTAGGTACTCTGTATTTGTGGACATCAAAGGAGCCTTCGACAAAGCACAGGGGATTGCAATCCTAGACGAGCTTGCATGCGTGGATGTCAAGGGGAGACTCATGAAATGGGTTGAAGACTACCTCACAGGAAGGAAAGCCAAGGTTTTCTTCAATGGAGCAGTCTCCAGAACAATGAATATGGAACTCGGGACCCCCAAGGCGGAGTCTTAAGCCCTACACTATTCAATGTACTTATGAATGCCATTGCAAATATTGATTTTCCGGAAGGAACACAACAAGTGGGATATGCAAATGATGTTCTAATACAAGCTCCCACCTTGGGAAAAATTGAACAGTCCATTGAACTCCTTGGAAGGAAGTGTATTGAGCTCGGTTTCACTCTCTCCACAAACAAGACGAAGGCATACTCCCATCACAAGCGGAGAGCAAATGAAGAACTGCAAATTAATGGTGTAACACTTGAATGGGTTGACCACTATCGGTACCTTGGCGTCACTGTCGGCTCTAACAAGGGGAAGAAAGAGGAGCTCAATCAACTCATAGGAACATGCAAAAGTCGACTCAGGGCACTGAAAGCTATGACCTGGAATGGACATGGAGCCTCTATTGCCGTGCTTAAAATGATGTACACAGCCTATGTGCGCTCCGTCATAGACTATGCCGCACCAGTTCTGTGCACCTACTCCCAAAGCGATATGAAAAGGCTTGAAAGCATTCAAAATGAAGCCATGACAATCATTCTTGGAGTTCCAAGAACTGCCAAAACGTCTAATCTACGAGAGGAGTTGTCCCTTCCCAGTGTTAAAAGCAGAATTCAGGAGCTGAATGCTAAGCTTGCAATTAGGATAGCCAGAGATCCCCATTACAATGATATTGCTAAGAAAAAACTGAGCTCTGTGCTACTTTCAGGGGGAAACAGGAGAAGCAAAAAATGGCATCACAGATCAGTCTGCTACCTCGAAGAGCTTCACCTGCTTGAGCAAGCCCGTGAGCTCCTGCCTGTAGAGAGGTTACCTCCCTGGGAGGATGCCTCATGCAAGATCATCATCAATGAAATGGCAATGAAAAAATCCAACATGTTACCACAAGAAATGAGGCACAAGTATCTCGAGGAAATTATAAAGAAGCCGGAGATGAACTAGATCAAATCTACACTGACGGGTCATCTAATCCTGTCAATGGCAGGGCTGGTGCAGGATACACGGTAATCAAGGATAATACTTTCCAACGCAGAAATGAAGAAAAAGCACGTATTGAGAACTATGCCTCTTCAACGCAAGCAGAGCTAACTGCCATTGTTATGGCGTTAAGGTTTCTTGAACGGAACACTAATGGTGCAGTGATTTGCACCGATTCAAAAGCAGCACTACAAAGCCTAAGTAAAAATCAGGCAGAAAATCTTGCAATAGTCGCTGAAATTAAGAGAGCTGTGAGAGTTCTTACCAATCAGGGAAGAGTCATCAAGTTTCTGTGGATCCCCTCCCATGTTGGGATATGTGGGAATGAACGAGCAGATGTGCTGGCTGCTGAAGGCGCTGAAGGAGACCATATTGAATACTTCATACCCAAGACTCTACTACAAATTAGAGGTATTGTCAGGCAACATCACCGTGACAAGGTAACTGAGGAAAGGAGGATAGAAGCACAAACCAGTGAATCTGTACGATGGTACAACATGGTTGCAGCTGGCAATCCCAATCATTATGGCCGAAGAGGAGGAGGACGAGGGAGAGAATCAGTAATAGCGAGAATCCGTCTTGGATACAGATATCCATGGAGATATGGAATGGAAACAACAGTTGATCAGCGAAGTTGCAGAATCTGTGGTGAGAGTGATGGACACCGCCTTGACCACTATCTACGTGAATGTGAACACCTGAGAGACATCAGAAATATGTGTAGAATAATAAACCCCACATTGTTTGAGTTAGGAAAACACTATTTGTCAAATATTGATACTGTTCTTAAAAGATTTCCCCATTTTGCACCCGCAAGATAACGTAAGCTTTTAAGGGTTGATAGATGTTAATCTTCTTGTTTGAGGAGCTGTTCACTTGAGACAGTTAAGCAAGTCCCAGCTGTGTCTGGGTACAAGTGACAGGATGAACAACCCAGCGGGTTTTCTTCCTATTGGGGAGTGTTGTACATGCTGCTATGGCGGTGTGTCCACTCACAGATGAGTGGCGCTGCCCAATAAACTCGCCCCTCGGGGCAAAATTAAAAAAAAAAAAAAAAACATTGGAAGCTGTTTAAAACACAAAGATCTACAACACTTTGAACTCAGATGTAGTGTTGTTTATCTGTTTAATGTTCGAATTGTAATGTTCGATGTGTGAAAGGTACCTCACCAACTTTAAACACCGTATTTGTGAAAATATGGGTGTCTCCTCTCGTACTGGTCTGCCTCTTAGGCACTGTGCTTCCTCTGTTAGTAGAGATCACAGCGAGGATGAAGGCCACACTCTTACCTCTCACTGTTGTGTCTCTTAGTTAGTCTCGCCTCCAACTCAATATTTTAGAGAGTATCTCCATCATTAATATGAGACCTGAAGTGAAGGGCTCAGGGTCGTCGACTCACTTGTTTATACATTAATTGTCGTCTTTCATTGAATCGTGTAGATCATTTAAATATATTAGATGTGGGTGGCAGATTTGTTAGTAGGCGCGAGATGTAGAGAAGTATTATTGGTGGTACGGGCTTTATAAAGAATGATGTTGGTAGTTGTATTCACCTAGTTGTGCTTGCGGGGGATGAGCTCTGCTCTTTCAGCGCGCCTCTCAACTGTCCATCAACTGTTACTACTATATTTTTCCCTCCCCCCACACCCCAGGAAGCAGTCCGTGACAGCTGACTAACTCCTAGGTACCAATTTACAGCTAGGTAATAGGAGCATTAGGGTGAAACAAACTTGCCCATTGGTTCTCGCCGGCGCCCGGAATCGAACCTGGGACCACAGGATCACGCGTCCAGCGTGCTGTCCGGTCAGCCACCGGCCCCGCTACAGGAGAAAGCAGAGGATAGTTGTGGATAGCAGAGCGTGTTGGCCAGTGCAAGAGAGGGAAATGGCAGTGAGTTATAGAAGACTGCACTGACAGGTGACCTGGGATAAACAAAACAATGCTGGAGGCGGTGGAGAGTGGTATGGGACAGCTGGGTGGACAGCGCTTCGGATTCGTAGTCCTGAGGTCCGGGTTCGATCCCCGGTGGAGGCGGAGACAAATGGGTAAAAATGTTTCTTTCACCCTGATGCCCCTGTTACCTAGCAGTAAATAGGTACCTGGGAGTTAGACAGCTGCTACGGGCTGCTTCCTGGGGGTGTGTAACAACAAGGAGGCCTGGTCGAGGACCGGGCCGCGGGACGCTAAGCCACGTAATCATCTCAAGATACCCTACTTGAAGTAGGTGTTGCGTTCTATATTATTTTGATGTTGTGTATATATCTTTGTCTTTTATTTTGTATAAAGTTTAACTTTATTTTTGTGATTTGTAGTCATATTTATTGAGTGTATAATTTGATATATTGTTTTTATCTAATTTCCGATGTTTTCTCTTGTTAGTCCTAATGATAGAGCTTAAGACTCTGAAACGTCTGGCATTGTATATATGTTAATAGGATGTATATCTTTGCACTCGTCTTGCGATATATATATATATATATATATATNTGAGAGGCGGGACCAAAGAGCCAAACTCAACCCCCGCAAGCACAAATAGGTGAGTACAAATAGGTGAGTACACACACACACACACACACACACACCACACACACACACACACACACACACACACACACACACACACACACACACAAACGGCCTTTAGAAACTTGTGTAAGGAATCTTTCAGAACATTATATACCACATATGTCAGACCAATCCTAGAGTATGCGGCTCCAGCGTGGAGTCCCTATCTAGTCAAGCATAAGACTAAACTGGAAAAGGTTCAAAGGTTTGCCACCAGACTAGTACCCGAGCTGAGAGGTATGAGCTACGAGGAGCGACTGCAGGAATTAAACCTCACTTCATTGGAAGACAGAAGAGTTAGGGGGGACATGATCACCACATTCAAGATTCTCAGGGGAATCGACAGGGTTGATAAAGACAGGCTGTTTAACACAAGGGGCACACGCACTAGGGGACACAGGTGGAAACTGAGTGCCCAAATGAGCCACAGAGATATTAGAAAGAACTTTTTTAGTGTCAGAGTGGTTGACAAATGGAATGCATTAGGAAGCGATGTGGTGGAGGCTGACTCCATACACAGTTTCAAGTGTAGATATGATAGAGCCCATTAGGCTCAGGAAACTGTACACCTGTTGATTGACGGTTGAGAGGCGGGACCAAAGAGCCAGAGCTCAACCCCCGCAAGCACAACTAGGTGAGTACAACTAGGTGAGTACACACACACACCACGGGACGGGACACCACGAGCGTAGCTCTCATCCTGTAACTACACTTAGGTAATTACACACACACACACACATAATGATCTCTCCGGCTTATGGTACATAAGCTGGAGAGACAGGCAGGCGTAGCTGGTAAGGTGTTCCAGTGGATAATGGAATACCTAAGCAATAGGAAGCAGAGAGTTACAGTGAGGGGTGAGACCTCAGATTAGCGTGAAGTCACCAGTGGAGTCCCACGGGGCTCTGTACTTGGACCTATCCTATTTCTGTTATACGTAAATGATCTCCCAGAGGGTATAAATTCATTTCTCTCAATGTTTGCGGACGACTCCAAAATTATGAGAAGGATTAAGACAGAGGAGGACAGCTTGAGGCTTCAAGAAGACCTTGACAAGCTGAAGGAATGGTCGAACAAATGGTTGTTAGAGTTTAACCCAAGCAAATGAAATGTAATGTATATGTATGTGTATGTATATGTACATGCATACATGTACATATACATACAATACTACCTCTTGAGTGTGTGTGGTTAATGTTACGGGGATCACACTCCTCTCTTGTCTCCCTTCTCCTTTGTTTTGCTCCAGACGCACACAGTGTTAGGTGGTTGACGTGTATCACAGTACTGTGGCTCGACGCACAGTACACTGCCTCTCTACACTCTCACTCTCACCCTGATGCTTGTGGCACAGTACACTGCCTCTCTACACTCTCACTCTCACCCTGATGCTTGTGGCACAGTACACTGCCTCTCTACACTCTCACTCTCACCCTGATGCTTGTGACACAGTACACTGCCTCTCTACACTCTCACTCTCACCCTGATGCTTGTGGCACAGTACACTGCCTCCCTACACTCTCACTCTCACCCTGATGCTTGTGGCACAGTATACTGCCTCTCTACACTCTCACTCTCACCCTGATGCTTGTGGCACAGTACACTGCCTCCCTACACTCTCACTCTCACCCTGATGCTTGTGGCACAGTACACTGCCTCCCTACACTCTCACTCTCACCCTGATGCTTGTGGCACAGTACACTGCCTCCCTACACTCTCACTCTCACCCTGATGCTTGTGGCACAGTACACTGCCTCCCTACACTCTCACTCTCACCCTGATGCTTGTGGCACAGTACACTGCCTCCCTACACTCTCACTCTCACCCTGATGCTTGTGACACAGTACACACTGCCTCCCTACACTCTCACCCTGATGCTTGTGGCACAGTACACTGCCTCCCTACACTCTCACTCTGACGGTCAAAACTCTTATCCATCTAAGAACTCTTCACAATAAGAAAGACTTAGAATTTCCGCCTAAGTTTTAAAAGAACTTAGAACTTTGATTTGACTTAGAACTCTTCACAATAGCTTAAGAAATAATTGTGTGTAAGACAAGTTGAAAGGTGCGAGGAAGTGGCAGTGAACCAGCGCTTGTCTCGTGAGTGTTCTCATAATATTGTAAACCGAAGCCACCTTGTCAGGCAGGATTGTCCTTCACTGAACCTGTTGTTGAAGCTTGAAGACTAGATCTTGCTTGTTAGTGGTGCAGGAGCCTCCGTCGTGGGGCCCTGTGGTACCTTACAGGGGATCATTATTAGTGGTGCAGGAGCCTTCGTCCTAGGGCCCTGTGGTACCTTACAGGGGATCATTGTTAGTGGTGTAGGAGCCTCCGTCGTGGGGTCCTGTGGTACCTTACAGGGGATCATTGTTAGTGGTGCAGGAGCCTCCGTTGTGGGGTCCTGTGGTACCTTACAGGGGATCCTTGTTAGTGGTGTAGGAGCCTTCGTCCTAGGGCCCTGTGGTACCTTACAGGGGATCATTGTTAGTGGTGTAGGAGCCTCCGTCGTGGGGCCCTGTGGTACCTTACAGGGGATCATTGTTAGTGGTGCAGGAGCCTTCGTCCTAGGGTCCTGTGGTACCTTACAGGGGATCATTGTTAGTGGTGTAGGAGCCTCCGTCGTGGGGTCCTGTGGTACCTTACAGGTGATCCTTGTTAGTGGTGTAGGAGCCTCCGTCGTGGGGCCCTGTGGTACCTTACAGGGGATCATTGTTAGTGGTGTAGGAGCCTCCGTCGTGGGGTCCTGTGGTACCTTACAGGGGATCATTATTAGTGGTGTAGGAGCCTCCGTCGTGGGGTCCTGTGGTACCTTACAGGGATCATTGTTAGTGGTGTAGGAGCCTCCGTCGTGGGGTCCTGTGGTACCTTACAGGGGATCATTGTTAGTGGTGTAGGAGCCTCCGTCGTGGGGTCCTGTGGTACCTTACAGGGGATCATTATTAGTGGTGTAGGAGCCTCCGTCGTGGGGTCCTGTGGTACCTTACAGGGGATCATTATTAGTGGTGTAGGAGCCTCCGTCGTGGGGTCCTGTGGTACCTTACAGGGGATCATTGTTAGTGGTGTAGGAGCCTCCGTCGTGGGGTCCTGTGGTACCTTACAGGGGATCATTATTAGTGGTGTAGGAGCCTCCGTCGTGGGGTCCTGTGGTACCTTACAGGGGATCATTATTAGTGGTGTAGGAGCCTCCGTCGTGGGGCCCTGTGGTACCTTACAGGGGATCCTTGTTAGTGGTGTAGGAGCCTCCGTCGTGGGGTCCTGTGGTACCTTACAGGGGATCCTTGTTAGTGGTGCAGGAGCCTCCGTCGTGGGGCCCTGTGGTACCTTACAGGGGATCCTTGTTAGTGTTCCAGGTCTCTCCCCCAGACACACTCCCGTAATATATTACCTTGTAATATATTTTGTATTCGCTGTGTTTATATTTAGTTCCCAGTTACAGAGTGACTGTACTTCTTACTCACTATGCCTCTTGCTCACCATACTTCTCACTCACTATACTTCTCACCATGTGTGTGAGCCTGAGGGATAGGTTTTTTTTTTTTTTTATTTTTTTTTTTTATTGTTTTCTACCACAGACGTGGGCACACATTAACAATGCTAACCAGCATATATACATTTTCTTCTGTCCTCCATAGACAGGGTTAGAGATGTGTTAAACATATATTTGAAGGGTTTATTGAACAATCAACCACTGAAGGTGAGTCGGTGCTTTAAAAATGCTAAGCTAACCTATATACGTAAATACATAGATACACAGATTTATGTATGCCTTACATAAGGGATAGGGGTGGCAGGTGTGGTAGCGGTGAGGGCGAGGCCCAGGGGTGCCGCTGGTGGTACAAGCAGCAAGGGTTGTACCAACACACAGTGGAGTCTACCCTCCCTGAGATCATGCCTCGCACAGTGTTCCAGTTCCCTACCCAAGTTGCTCAACAATTGTAAAGTCATGGAATTTTTCCCGCCTGTCACTTGTTCTGTCGCGTGACTAATATTTTAGATTGGCTACAAGACGTTGGCCAGAGAGAGAGAGACGCGCTGCATGGCTCCACCAATCAAAATGCATCACCTAAAATCCGAAAGTGGCCACGATTGGTTGCCAACTAAAGAGGGGATTATACTGGTTGAGGAGGATGGTAGTGATTAGGTCAGGGAGGTAGTTTATGGTCTGGAGCCTTGTTGACGGTAAACAGATACTGTCTGTCTAGTGATGGCTTATTAGAAGAGACAGGCGAGTGTGTAGGAGCTTAAGATATTACCCCATACACCATATGTGATCTCCATATCTCGACGTGCAGACGATGATGGAGTTGAGTTTCTTGATGAGGAAGGAACCCGCGCAACTTTAAGGCTATCAATGTCTTGCCTTCAGAGAAGGACACTAAGAAGGACATAGATTGCCGGAACAACCGTGGACATCTTCAAGAAAAAAATGGACAGTTTTCTTCAAGCAGTGCGGACCAACCGGGCTGTGGTGGGTATGTGGGCCTGCGGGCCGCTCCAAGCAACAGCCTGGTGGACCAAACTCTCACAAGTCAAGCCTGGCCTCGGGCCGGGCTTGCGGAGTACAACTCCCAGAACCCCATCAACCAGGTACAAGCATTTATACAACTAAAAAAAATATGGAAATTACTCGTTAGTAGCGGGACAAAGCGGAGCCAGAAAACACAATAGACGGGTGAGGCACCATAGTGAAGCAGCAGTGACGGGTGAGCCACCATAGTGAAGCAGCAGTGACGGGTGAGCCACCATAGTAAAGCACCAGTGACGGGTGAGCCACCATAGTGAAGCACCAGTGACGGGTGAGCCACCATAGTGAAGCACCAGTGACGGGTGAGCCACCATAGTGAAGCAGCAGTGACGGGTGAGCCACCATAGTGAAGCACCAGTGACGGTGAGCCACCATAGTGAAGCAGCAGTGACGGGTGAGCCACCATAGTGAAGCACCAGTGACGGGTGAGCCACCACAGTGAAGCACCATAGACGGGTGAGCCACCATAGTGAAGCAGCAGTGACGGGTGAGCCACCATAGTGAAGCAGCAGTGACGGGTGAGGCACCACAGTGAAGCACCAGTGACGGGTGAGCCACCATAGTGAAGCAGCAGTGACGGGTAAGCCACCATAGTGAAGCAGCAGTGACGGGTGAGCCACCATAGTGAAGCAGCAGTGACGGGTAAGCCACCATAGTGAAGCAGCAGTGACGGGTGAGCCACCACAGTGAAGCACCAGTGACGGGTGAGCTACCATAGTGAAGCAGCAGTGACGGATGAGCCACCATAGTGAAGTAGCAGTGACGGGTGAGCCACCATAGTGAAGCAGCAGTGACGGGTGAGCCACCGTAGTGAAGCACCATTGACGGGTGAGCCACCATAGTGAAGCAGCAGTGACGGGTGAGCCGCCATAGTGAAGCACCAGTGACGGGTGAGCCGCCATAGTGAAGCACCAGTGACGGGTGAGCCACCATAGTGAAACACCAGTGACGGGTGAGCCACCATAGTGAAACACCAGTGACGGGTGAGCTACCATAGTGAAGCACCAGTGACGGGTGAGCTACCATAGTGAAACACCAGTGACGGGTGAGCTACCATAGTGAAGCACCAGTGACGGGTGAGCCACCATAGTGAAACACCAGTGACGGGTGAGCCACCATAGTGAAACACCAGTGACGGGTGAGCTACCATAGTGAAGCACCAGTGACGGGTGAGCCACCATAGTGAAGCACCAGTGACGGGTGAGCTACCATAGTGAAACACCAGTGACGGGTGAGCCACCATAGTGAAGCACCAGTGACGGGTGAGCCACCATAGTGAAGCACCAGTGACGGGTGAGCCACCATAGTGAAGCACCAGTGACGGGTGAGCCACCATAGTGAAGCACCAGTGACGGGTGAGCCACCATAGTGAAGCACGAGTGACGGGTGAGCCACCATAGTGAAGCACCAGTGACGGGTGAGCCACCATAGTGAAACAGCAGTGACGGACACCCCAGCTTTCATAGGCATTAAATGACCAGTTGATTTACTAATTCCTCAATACTCCGTCTGTGTTAATATTGGCAACATGTATATTGTATAGTTTAGTAAGACTTTATTTACATTCTGAATCTGAAGTGTATTACTGTGGAAGGTAGTGTATCTAAAGTGTATTACTGTGGAAGGTAGTGTATCTAAAGTGTATTACTGTGGAAGGTAGTGTATCTAAAGTGTATTACTGTAGAAGGTAGTGTATCTACAGTGTATTACTGTGGAAGGTAGTGTATCTAAAGTGTATTACTGTAGAAGGTAGTGTATCTAAAGTGTATTACTGTGGAAGGGGGAGGAACTGAAAGAGATAGATGCGTGGAGATATCCCTGTGCACAACTGCGACTCGTAGACACCTCTCCTGTTAGTAAGACACGTGCCCAGTTTGTACGACACCTGCCCAATATATAAGACACGTGCCCAGTTAATGGACACTTTGTGTGTCTCCATATAGTGAGAGTGTAGTGGTGGAGGGCGTGAAGGCCTGGCGGGACGGCCGGTCAGTAAGCCACTGTGGTGGGCTTGCTAACCCTTACCAACCCAGGAGGCTTGGAGAGATGAGGAAAGGAGAGGAAGAGAAAGGGATGAGAGGAGAGAGAGAGAGAGAGAGAGAGAGAGAGGGGAAGAGAGTGTGGAGAGAGAGGGGTAGGAGAAGAGGGCGATGGGTAGGGAAATAGTGGGAAGGGGAAGATCTTGGTGATTGCGTCGCCACACACAACTCTGAACGTCACACAAAAATTATTATAGCGAGGCGGAGACTTAAGATAAGGATGCCCTAGTCGTGGGGAGAACCAGGGAAGGAGAGACAGGTAGGGAGAGAGAGAGAGAGAGAGTGAGGGGGCGGAGCAGGGCGTGAGATAAAGGCTTAAGAGTTCCCCAAACACACACACATATATGGTCAGGACACCCCAGCAGGCCTGACACTGATCTCTGTCTCACCGTGTACTCACCGTGAGGTACTCACCGTGAGGTGCCCACTTAGAGATACCTACAGGTACTCACCTAGAGGTACTCATTTATAGGTACACAACTAAAGGTACTCATCTTCAGGTACATACCTAGTGGTACTCACCTGACCCAAAACTGCTCCACAGTCACATCAGGAGGAAAACAACAGTGAAAGAACAGGTGATGAAACTCCGAACGGGTGAGAACAGGTACACAGAAAAGGACAAAGAGGTACGTGTGAAGAACTCAAGAGATTCCAGGTCTTCACAGTATAACGGGAAGAGGTCCCTGAACTAAGAGCGTGGCAGTAAACCAGGCTGCTTTTGAAGGGTTCGAAATTACCAGAGATGAGGTTAGGTGGTGTCTGTTGGATCTGGACGTGAGCAAGGCTGTTGGACCTGACACAATTTCTCCATGGTTACTAAAAGAGTGTGCAGAAGCACTTTGATTGCCACTCACCATGGTGTAAAATAAGTCACTAGAAACAGTAAATGAATTTTTCGTTTCGAATGCATTTCCTAACAAGATATTGTATGGAATTCCGAGGAGATTCATTATCAAATTTAAGCCTACTAAGAACTTAAGGAAAGGAAGGAAAGAACTTAAGCATATTCCTAAACATACATTCCACAAATGAGTTTAAAAGTACTGCAGCTGGTGAGGATGGAGTCACCTACGACATACTTAATACACTGTGTGAAGTGTCAGGGTATCCAATACTCCACCAGTTTAACAATCATTCCTAGGTGGAGGGTTGTCCACACAATGGACACGCAATAATCGTTCCAATACCGAAGCCCAATGACCCTGGCAATTACAGGGTCATTGTAATGACCCTGTAATTGCCAGGGTCATTACTATCAGTCTTATGTCATGCACTTGCAGGATGCTTGAAAGGAACATTCTAAACCGACTGTTGCACAAAATAGGCAGGTGAGGGGAGGGATCAATAGATTTATTAAGGGACTGAGCACAGCAAATAGTATAGTTAATTATCTGGATAATGAGACTGCTAGGTACTCTATATTTGTTGACATCAAAGGAGCCTTCGACAAAGCATAGGGTATTCCGATCCTGGACGAGCTTGCATGCGTGGGTGTCAAGGAGAGACTCTTGAAATGGATTGAAGACTACCTCACAGGGAGTAAGCCAAGTCTGCTTCAATAAGCAATCTCAAGAACAAGAATATGGAATTCGGTACCCCCGAATGCGGAGTTTTAAGCCCCACACTATTCATGTACTACCAACGCCATTGCAAATATTGATTTTCCGGAAGGGACGCAACAAGTGGGGTATGCAGATGATGTCCTAATACAAGCCCCAACCTTGGGAAAAATTAAACATCCGTTGAACTCCTTGGAAGGAGT
>WNGS01164527.1:3347-14001 GCA_020271785.1 Procambarus virginalis | reverse complement strand
GAGGTGACATGTTACAATGGTATGGGGTGAGGTGAGAACAAACACAGAACACGAAACAATGGGTATAAGCTAAAGGGAAGAATAGATCTGTAACTGCAGAAGGCCTATTGGCCCATATTTCTTGATGTTTCTATATTGGAGCGGAGTCTTGAAGTGGGTAGAATATAGTTGTGCGTTAATTGGCTGTTGATTGCTGGTGTTGACTTCTTGATGTGTAGTGCCTCGCAGATGTCAAGCCGCCTGTTGTCGCTGTATCTATCAATGATTTCTGTGTTGTTTGTTAAGATTTCTCTGGTGATGGTTTGGTTGTGGGAAGAGATTATATGTTCCTTGATAGAGCCCTGTTGCTTATGCATCGTTAATCGCCTGGAAAGAGATGTTGTTGTCTTGCTATATATTGAGTTCTTTGGGGCTTACAGTCCCCAAGGGGCATTTGAAGGCATAGACGACATTGGTCTCTTTCAAAGCGTTCTGCTTTGTGTCTGGAGAGTTTCTCATGAGTAGGTTGGCAGTTTTCTTGGTTTTATAGTAAATCGTCAATTGTATCTTCTGATTTTTGTCTGTAGGGATAACGTTTCTATTAACAATATCTTTCAGGACCCTTTCCTCCGTTTATGAGCTGTGGAGAAGAAGTTCCTGTAAAATAGTCTAATAGGGGGTACAGGTGTTGTGTTAATTGTATCTTCAGAGGTTGCATGGCGTTTCACTTTCCTTCTTATGATGTCTTCAATGAAACAATTGGAGAAGCCGTTGTTGACTAGGACCTGCCTTACTCTGGCAGGTCTAAGAACTCTGTAGAGTAAGGCAGGTCCTAGTCAACAACGGCTTCTCCAATGGTTTCATTGAAGACATCATAAGAAGGAAGTGAAACGCCATGCAACCTCTGAAGATACAACTAACACAACACCTATACCCCCTATTAGACTATTTTACAGGAACTTCTTCTCCACAGCTCATAAAACGGAGGAAAGGGTCCTGAAAGATATTGTTAATAGAAACGTTATCCCTACAGACAAAAATCAGAAGATACAATTGACGATTTACTATAAAACCAAGAAAACTGCCAACCTACTCATGAGAAACTCTCCAGACACAAAGCAGAACGCTTTGAAAGAGACCAATGTCGTCTATGCCTTCAAATGCCCACTTGGGGACTGTAAGCCCCAAAGAACTCAATATATAGGCAAGACAACAACATCTCTTTCCAGGCGATTAACGATGCATAAGCAACAGGGCTCTATCAAGGAACATATAATCTCTCCCACAACCAAACCATCACCAGAGACATCTTAACAAACAACACAGAAATCATTGATAGATACAGCGACAACAGGCGGCTTGACATCTGCGAGGCACTACACATCAAGAAGTCAACACCAGCAATCAACAGCCAATTAACGCACAACTATATTCTACCCACTTCAAGACTCCGCTCCAATATAGAAACATCAAGAAATATGGGCCAATAGGCCTTCTGCAGTTACAGATCTATTCTTCCCTTTAGCTTATACCCATTGTTTCGTGTTCTGTGTTTGTTCTCACCTCACCCCATACCATTGTAACATGTCACCTCACCCAAATGCAGGTATATAAAAAGAAAAGCTGTTTAAACTCTGTTCAGTGTGTGTAACTAAAGTCTTTGAAAATGTAATAAGTTTTACGAAACGCGCTCAAGTGTCGCGTCAGACTAAGAAATAAAGAATGAATTTTGGAGAATTGATTTTTCATTTACCGTCATCAGTAAAAACAAACATAAGGAAAATTTAGAAAATTCGTGTTAGAATTATTAATCTTACTTTTTCGGTCATATTTAATAACATATATATATATATATATTATATATATATATATATATATATAATATATATATATATATATATATATATAATATATATATATATAGACATACATCACAAACAGTAAACATATTACCAAACATTTTTGAGAAATAAACATATACATTTCCTCCTTTACCATGTAGTATGGTATCAGACGTACACAAATACTTCTATGACTTAGGTATACTTTATAGACAATTTGCAAGAGACATGCAGATAATTCAACAAAAGATTACAGTCTTGGTGCAAAATTCTTATCCTCTCCAGAATACATAACAATGAACATTTGTAACCCTGTTTCTTAAACCATTAACATTCCATGACAACATTTCAGTCTAGGGTGATCCATTATTAAACATTCACTTCCTAAGTCATCCCCAATAAGTTCACTAAATGATAGCCATACCTTGTATAACATCTCCCACCTCCTCCCAACTTCACCGGTAAAAGCAACATTGCGTTTCTCAAGAGATTTTTTTCAGTCCCGTGACGTCCATTATTGGCCCAAATTATTCCTTCATTTTATGTTATATTATAGAGTTCTTCCTTTCACTACGACTACCATCAATTACACACACTTCACTTTCCTTCATTTCATCACTCATTGTTGCATTATTGTCCTCAACCACTACAGGTATTTCCTGACTTTCCTTCACTGTTTTGTGACTTTCCTTAACCTTCACCCGAACGTTTTATTTCGCCTCGATGGACTCGATACTCTGTCCAAGATTTCGAAGGAACTCACCAACTTTTCTTAGTTCAGCCCACACCTCCTTGACCATCCTATTATGGCCCTCTTTCTGAGCCCCAGTAACCACTTCACTCACCGTTGCACTGTCACCGCCGGAGTCCTGAGTGTTGGCGTGGCTGCTTGATGCTTGAGCCTGACGAAGTAAAGGTGACTCCTTTACCCACGCATTCGTCCAGTTCACTGGCGCTGTTTGGGGCAGACTATTCTGCTGTGCTCCCAGTGTCTGGGTAAGAGCTCTTGCCTGCTCTGTAACATTCACCTGCCGGGGAACATCCATACTTGGCCTCTTGCTACACACAGCCGAGCTGGCATTGTGAACACCACAGTTGCAGCATCTGGGAACTATTTTCTCACCCAGATTAAGTCTGTTTCTACACACATTAGAGAGGTGAGACTTTCCGCAGAACCGACATCGTGGATCATGTTGACAGCTCCAGGATTTATGCCCCCATCTGCAGCATTTCAGGCATATTATGGGCTCTTCTACATACTTTACTACATGCCTGTAGCCAGCCCCGGTGATGAACACTCTCTCGGGAACTTCACCTCTCACTAGAGCCACAACCTGATTCCTAGCTTCACCTTTAATAAGGTGACGCTTGGCCCACACAAATTGTTGGTCGTCGAGGATGAATTCGGGGTCTGGAATCTGAGGATATTTGTAGATAATTACCTTCGTCAGCTTCTCGTTCTCCTCCAGTATTTGCATAACAATTCCATCATATCCTTTCTGGGTAAGAAACACAACTGCCTCCATAGAACCTACCGTTAAGTAAGGTCTGTTCACACCTTCATTCAGCAGGGGCTCGAACTTGCGGTGTTCTCTTCCAAGTTTGACTGTCCACAGCAGTTTGTGGTGGTAGGCCAGGGTGCATGAGGCAGGGAAGAGAAGCCTCCACCTCCGCTGACCCTCACCTTCCTGACGTCGTTCTGTCTTTTCGTCGACACTGGTTTGACCAGTCTCAGAGTCGTTCTTCATTCTCTTGTCATTTCCATTAGGTACACTGTCACTGTCAACACTACGCTCCACATCCTGTCTTCTCTGTTTCTTGTGTCCCCTGGTTAGAATTTCTTGAAAATTACTCTCCTCTACTGACTGACTGCTGTCTGAGTCTGTGTCCATGTGAATATTGCCGTGGGGAGTACCCAGTTCTTATGTTAACCGATTCTCCATCTCAATACCCAGCATGGGGGGAGATGTGTAGAATGTGATATGTTGCAGAGGTGTTACCCTGACAAGGGTGCAGGGGAGACGAGAGCAGCGGAACGACGTCCTCACCCGTCGACCGTCTTGTAAACACTGATGCCGCTGATGATATCCTTTTGATGTGGGCCTCAGGAGACAGGTTCAGTGTGATATCAACCCCCAGATTGTTCTCTTTATTTTTCTCTTGTCTCTCTTTATTTATCACCTCCCAGATGGTACATTGTATTCAGTCTTCTGCTCCCTTCGCCTAATTTCATTACTTTACATTTTCCTGAGTTGAACTTTAGTAGCCATTTTCTAGACCGTTCCACCAGTTTGTCCAGGTCGTCCTGTAGTCTCTGTCTATCTTCATCTGTTTTGATTCTTCTCATAATTTTTGCATCATCAACAAACATTGAGAGGAATGAGTCTATACCCTCCGGCAGGTCGTTACATATATTAGAAACAGGATGGGTCCGAGTACAGAGCCCTGTGGAACCCCGCTGGTGACATCTCGCCACTCTGATGTCTCACCCCTCACCGTTACTCGCTGTTTCCTGTTGTTTAGATACTCTCTTATCTTGTGTGATTGGTCCACTGCGTTCTCTCGGGGGATTGGTCATCTGTGTTCTCTCAGGTGATTGGTCAACTGTTCTCTCGGGTGATTGGTCGACTGTGTTCTTTCAGGTGATTGGCCATAGGTTATCTCAGGTGATTGGTCCACTGAGTTCTCTCAGGTGATTGGTCATCTATTCTCTCGGATGATTGGTCCACTGTGTTCTATTGGGTGATTGGTCCATTGTGTTCTTTCAGTTAATTGGTCATTTATTCTCACAGGTGATTGTCTTTGTTCTCTCGGATGATTGGTCGACTGTGTTCTCTTGGGTGATTGGTCCACTGAGTTCTCTCAGGTGATTGGTCATTTGTTATCTCGGGTGATTAGTCCACTGAGTTCTCTCAGGTGATTGGTCATCTGTTCTCTCGGGTGATTGGTCCACTGTGTTCTCTCAGGTGATTGGTCCACTGTGTTCTATTGGGTGATTGGTCCACTGTGTTCTTTCAGTTAATTGGTCATTTGTTCTCATTGGTGATTGTCTCTGTTTTCTCGGATGATTGGTTCACTGTGTTCTATTGGGTGATTGGTTCACTGTGTTCTATTGGGTGATTGGTCCACTGTGTTCTATTTGGTGATTGGTTCACTGTGTTCTATTTGGTGATTGGTCCACTGTGTTCTATTTGGTGATTGGTCCACTGTGTTCTATTTGGTGATTGGTCAACTGTTCTCTTGGGTGATTGGTCCACTATGTTCTCTCAGGTGATTGGTCAACTGTTCTCTTGGGTGATTGGTCCACTGTGTTCTATTGGGTGATTGGTCAACTGTTCTCTCGGGTGATTGGTCCACTGTGTTCCCTCGTATGATTGGTCACCTGAGTGTGTCGGGAAGCTAGAAGACATAGGCCCATAACTTTCAAGAGGAGGCCTGCCTGCCTCCCTTACCTTGAGGATACCTTGAGGTGATTCCGGGGCTTATCG
This sequence comes from Procambarus virginalis, assembly GCA_020271785.1. Lineage (NCBI taxonomy): Eukaryota > Metazoa > Arthropoda > Malacostraca > Decapoda > Cambaridae > Procambarus > Procambarus virginalis. The sequence goes on along the minus strand of WNGS01164527.1, from coordinate 8,693 downwards.
TCCCCGCGGCCCGGTCATCGACCAGGCCTCCTGGTTGCTGGACTGATCAACCAGGCTGTTGGACGCGGCTGCTCGCAGCCTGACGTATGAGTCACAGCCTGGTTGATCAGGTATCCTTTGGAGGTGCTTATCCAGTTCTCTCTTGAACACTGTGAGGGGTTTGCCCGTTATGCCCCTTATGTGTAGCGGAAGCGTGTTGAACAGTCTCGGGCCCCTGATGTTGATAGAGTTCTCTCTCAGAGTACCTGTTGCACCTCTGCTTTTCAACGGGGGTATTCTGCACATCCTGCCATGTCTTCTGGTCTCATGTGATGTTATTTCTGTGTGCAGGTTTGGGACCAGCCCCTCTAATATTTTCCACGTGTAAATTATTATGTATCTCTCCCGCCTGCGCTCAAGGGAATGCAGATTTATGCTCTTTAGTCGGTCCCAATAGTTTAGATGTTTTACCGAGTGGATTCTAGCAGTAAAGGACCTCTGCACGCTCTCCAGGTCAGCAATTTCTCCAGCTGTGAAAGGGGCTGTCATTGTGCAGCAGTACTCCACTCTAGAGAGCACAAGCGTTTTGAAAAGTGTCATCATCGGTATAGCATCTCTAGTGCGAAAAGTTCTTGTTATCCAACCTGTCATTTTTCTTGCAGTTGTGACGGCTACTTTATTGTGTTCTTTAAAGGTAAGGTCTTCCGACATGAGTACACCCAGATCCTTTACATTGCCTTTTCGTTCTATGTTATGATTTGCCTGAGTTTTGTACGTGGTTTCCGTTTTTATATATTCATTTTTTCCATAGCGCATGAGCTGGAACTTATCTTCGTTAAACACCATATTATTTTCTGTAGCCCATATAAAGACCTGATCTACATCTGACTGGAGGTTCGCCGTGTCCTCTATGTTGCCTACTCTCATGAAGATCCTAGTGTCATCTGCAAAGGATGATACAGTGCTATAGGTTGTGCTCTTGTCTATGTCCGATATGAGGATGAGAAAAAGTACTGGAGCAAGCACAGTACCCTGGGGGACTGAGCTCTTAACGGTTGACGGGCTGGATTTTATTTTGTTGACTATTACACATTGGGTTCTGTTGGTCAGGAAATTGTAGATCCATCTGCCTACTTTTCCGGTAATTCCTTTTGAGCGCATTTTATGGGCAATAACACCATGGTCACATTTATCAAAAGCTTTTGCGAAATCTGTGTAAATTACATCAGCGTTTTGTTTGTCTTCCATAGCATCTAATGCCATATCATAGTGGTCCAGCAACTGCGACAGGCAAGAGCGCCCTGTTCTGAAACCATGTTGTCCGGGGTTATGGAGATGCTGTGATTCCATGTATTTTGTGATCTTACTTCTTAGCACTCTCTCAAAAATTTTTATGATGTGCGATGTTAGTGCTATCGGTCTGTAATTTTTTGCCTCTGCCTTATTTCCTCCTTTATGAAGTGGTGCTATCTCTGCTGTTTTTAGTATATCAGGAATAACGCCAGTATCTAGGCTTTGTCTCCACAGAATGTGAAGGGCCTGCGATAGTGGTTTTTTACAGTTCTTGATGAATATGGAGTTCCAAGAATCCGGGCCTGGTGCGGAGTGCATAGGCATAATGTTTATGGCTTCTTCAAAATCCAGTGGGGATAAGGTGACGTCTGATATATGATTTGATGTTGGTATCATATCCATGAAAAATTCATTTGGGTTATCGATCTTTAGTGCGTTTAATGGCTCGCTGAAGACAGTCGTATTGCTTCCTCAGTACTATCCACATATTAATCTACTTGTTAGTACCTCCCGGTACTAACATGTGGATTAATTAATTTTGAATAAATCTGAGTGAGAATTTTTAAAAATTATTCTTAATAACTTATTAACGTCAAACTTCAAAGCAAGTCTCGAGTGAGTCCGCGCAACTGATATTTCCTGAACAGTGTCATGGGACGCGATTGTCCCTTGTATCATGAACAGTGTCCAGTGTTGACACGCTTACATTGTCCCATGTATCATGGAACAAGACAGTATGATAACAATAATATATGTCTCCTGGATGCAGGATACAGGACGCGAATGAACTAGTGGACGCGTTCAACGTGGACCCTCTCTACCTGAAGCATGAGAACCAGGGCCAGATGCCTGACTACAGGGTAGGTCATATCTCTGTCTGTCTGTCTCTCTGTCTCTCTCTGTCTCTCTCTCTCTCTCTGTCTCTCTCTCTCTCTCTCTCTCTCTCTCTCTCTCTCTCTCAATAATAACAATTCTCTCTCTCTCTCTATAATATCAATTAAGTTCATCCTGATATACAAATTGTTACATTTATAAACAAACAATACTATGGTCAACAATTAATAACAATTTCCATAATTCAACTCCATGAAAATCCCGCACCAACAATAGTCTGCCACACTCACCAACAATAGTCTGCCACACGCACCAACAATAGTCTGCCACACTCACCAACAATAGTCTCCCTCACTCACCAACAATAGTCTCCCTCACTCACCAACAATAGTCTGCCACACTCACCAACAATAGTCTGCCACACTCACCAACAATAGTCTCCCTCACTCACCAACAATAGTCTCCCTCACTAACCAACAATAGACTGCCTCACTCACCAACAATAGACTGCCTCACTCACCAACAATAGTCTCCCTCACTCACCAACAATAGTCTCCCTCACTCACCAACAATAGACTGCCTCACTAACCAACAATAGACTGCCTCACTCACCAACAATAGACTGCCACACTCACCAACAATAGTCTGCCTCACTCACCAACAATAGACTGCCTCACTCACCAACAATAGACTGCCTCACTCACCAACAATAGACTGCCTCACTCACCAACAATAGTCTGCCTCACTCACCAACAATAGTCTCCCTCACTCACCAACAATAGTCTCACACACTCACCAACAATAGTCTCACACACTCACCAACAATAGACTGCCTCACTCACCAACAACAGTCTCCCACACTCACCAACAATAGACTGCCTCACTCACCAACAATAGTCTGCCACACTCACCAACAATAGTCTGCCACACTCACCAACAACAGTCTGCCACACTCACCAACAATAGTCTGCCACACTCACCAACAACAGTCTGCCACACTCACCAACAATAGTCTGCCACACGCACCAACAATAGTCTGTCACACTCACCAACAATAGTCTCACACACTCACCAACAATAGACTGCCTCACTCACCAACAATAGTCTGCCACACTCACCAACAACAGTCTCCCACACTCACCAACAATAGACTGCCTCACTCACCAACAATAGTCTGCCACACTCACCAACAATAGTCTCACACACTCACCAACAACAGTCTCCCACACTCACCAACAATAGACTGCCTCACTCACCAACAATAGTCTGCCACACTCACCAACAATAGTCTGCCACACTCACCAACAATAGTCTCCCACACTCACCAACAATAGACTGCCTCACTCACCAACAATAGACTGTCTCACTCACCAACAATAGACTGCCTCACTCACCAACAATAGACTGTCTCACTCACCAACAATAGACTGCCTCACTCACCAACAATAGACTGCCTCACTCACCAACAATAGACTGCCTCACTCACCAACAATAGACTGCCTCACTCACCAACAACAGTCTCCCTCACTCACCAACAATAGACTGCCTCACTCACCAACAATAGACTGCCTCACTCACCAACAATAGACTGCCTCACTCACCAACAATAGACTGCCTCACTCACCAACAATAGACTGCCTCACTCACCAACAATAGACTGCCTCACTCACCAACAACAGTCTCCCTCACTCACCAACAATAGACTGCCTCACTCACCAACAATAGTCTCCCTCACTCACCAACAATAGTCTCACACACTCACCAACAACAGTCTGCCACACTCACCAACAATAGACTGCCACACTCACCAACAACAGTCTGCCACACTCACCAACAACAGTTTCCCTCACTCACCAACAATAGACTGCCTCACTCACCAACAATAGTCTCCCTCACTCACCAACAATAGTCTCACACACTCACCAACAACAGTCTGCCACACTCACCAACAATAGACTGCCTCACTCACCAACAATAGTCTCACACACTCACCAACAACAGTCTGCCACACTCACCAACAATAGACTGCCTCACTCACCAACAATAGTCTCCCTCACTCACCAACAATAGTCTCACACACTCACCAACAACAGTCTGCCACACTCACCAACAACAGTCTGCCACACTCACCAACAACAGTCTCCCTCACTCACCAACAATAGACTGCCTCACTCACCAACAATAGTCTCCCTCACTCACCAACAATAGTCTCACACACTCACCAACAACAGTCTGCCACACTCACCAACAATAGTCTGCCTCACTCACCAACAACAGTCTGCCACACTCACCAACAATAGTCTGCCTCACTCACCAACAATAGTCTGCCACACTCACCAACAATAGTCTGCCACACTCACCAACAATAGTCTCCCACACTCACCAACAATAGTCTGCCTCACTCACCAACAATAGTCTCCCACACTCACCAACAATAGTCTGCCACACTCACCAACAATAGTCTCACACACTCACCAACAATAGTCTCCCTCACTCACCAACAATAGTCTGCCACACTCACCAACAATAGTCTCACACACTCACCAACAATAGTCTGCCTCACTCACCAACAATAGTCTCCCACACTCACCAACAATAGTCTGCCTCACTCACCAACAATAGTCTCCCTCACTCACCAACAATAGTCTGCCACACTCACCAACAATAGTCTCCCTCACTCACCAACAACAGCACTGGCAGATACCTCTGGGGCGTCGCTTCAGATCTCTCAAACTGTGGTTCGTGATGAGGATGTACGGCAGAGTAGGTCTCCAGGCACACATCAGGAAGCAGGTGGGTCATTGTGGGCCATGGTGGGCTGTAGCGGGTCATTGTGGGCCATGGTGGGGTGTAGCGGGCCATTGTGGGCCATAGTGGGGTGTAGCGGGTCATTGTGGGCCATAGTGGGGTGTAGCGGGTCATTGTGGGCCATTGTGGGGTGTAGCGGGTCATTGTGGGCCATGGTGGGGGTGTAGCGGGTCATTGTGGGCCATGGTGGAGTATAGTGGGGTCATAATGGGCACATAGTGGGGTGTCGAGGGTCATTGTGGGCCATTGTGGGGTGTAGCGGATCATTGTGGGCCATGGTGGGGTGTAGCGGGGTCATCGTGGGCCATGGTGGGGTGTAGTGGGTCATTGTGGGCAATGGTGGGGTGTAGTGGGTCATTGTGGGCCCATAGTGGGCTGTAGTGGGTCATTGTGGGCCATGGTAGGAGTGTAGTGGGTCATTGTGGGCCATGA
>WNGS01164526.1:46422-56434 GCA_020271785.1 Procambarus virginalis | reverse complement strand
TTATTTTAGTATATTAATTGGCCAGTTGTATGCTTGTATGACTTTAATATATTAAATAAGTCTGTCGGTTATAAAGCGAGGCAACGCCTCATATTTCAGTAAGTTTATTAATATTGTAGTGCAGCAGTTGAATCTTTATCCAAGCACTAAACCTCATGAGTGTCCATTGTGTAAGAAGAATTCAGTCATGATAAATAAACAAGATCTCATAAGTGTCCATGGTGTGGGAAAATATTCAGTCAGGCTGACTGTACCTCATCATATAAATTGAGTATAAATACATCTGCATATATACTTGAATATATATAAATTAAGTTAACAATTGCTTGCTTAGTTATTTTTAAGTTATCATATAAGTTCATTAAATTGAATATAATTTCTAGTACTTAGTTAACAGTACTTAGACTACATTTAAGGTCATTTATCATACTTATACATTTTAAATTGTTGTTTAGAGTATAAGAATATTGGCTGTTGATAGGTATGGTGCTAGGCTAGACTATGTACATGTTTAAATCTCTGATTTAAACAGAGCCAGTGTTCAGTCATATAACTGAATTTATTAAATCTTATCCTTGTATAAAATACAAGCTGATGTGAGATACCTGTTGGCAGGTGGAGTGTGGAACTTCAATCAACCTATCACCTAATTCATTCACCTCACCTGCCCCTTACAGCCCACAATCAGCCCACAAGTTTATGTTTGAAGTAGTAGTGAACAGAAAGAAGCGGAAGCGTAGCACCGTGTCTTCAGGCTAGGCTGGTCCTGGCCTAGCCTGAGGATGTGTAACACCGTGTCCTCAGGCTAGGCTGGTCCTGGCCTAGCCTGAGGATGTACTCACCTAATTGTACTCACCTAATTGTGCTTGCGGGGGTTGAGCTTTGGCTCTTTGGTCCCGCCTCTCAACTGTCAATCAACAGGTGTACAGATTCCTGAGCCTACTGGGCTCTATCATATCTACACTTGAAACTGTGTATGGAGTCAGCCTCCACCACATCACTGCCTAATGCATTCCATTTATTAACTACTCTGACACTGAAAAAATTCTTTCTAACGTCTCTGTGGCTCATCTGGGTACTAAGTTTCCACCTGTGTCCCCTTGTCCGTGTCCCACCCGTGTAGCACCGTGTCTTCAGGCTAGGCTCGTCCTGGCCTAACCTGAAGATGCGTAGAACCGTGTCCTCAGGCTAGGCTGGTCCTGGCCTAGCCTGAGGATGTGTAGCACTGTGTCCTCAGGCTAGGCTCGTCCTGGCCTAGCCTGAAGATGCGTAGAACCGTGTCCTCAGGCTAGGCTGGTCCTGGCCTAGCCTGAGGATGTGTAGCACTGTGTCCTCAGGCTAGGCTCGTCCTGGCCTAACCTGAAGATGCGTAGAACCGTGTCCTCAGGCTAGGCTGGTCCTGGCCTAGCCTGAGGATGTGTAGCACTGTGTCCTCAGGCTAGGCTCGTCCTGGCCTAGCCTGAAGATGCGTAGAACCGTGTCCTCAGGCTAGGCTGGTCCTGGCCTAGCCTGAGGATGCGTAGCACTGTATCCTCAGTCTAGGCTCGTCCTGGCCTTGGATGAACCCAAAAACACAGATATTACTTTTAACTTACTGCAAATTCACAAGTAGTATTTTCTAAAATTTAAGGTAATACTCTTACATTATATTCTCAAATGTGTTGAAGAGTTAGGCTTAACTTAGGTTAGGTTAGGTGGTTAGGTTCTGCTGGTCATTAAGTGAAGCACTTAGACAGATGCCATTCAAGCACAGGATGTGAACAGAGACAAATACATCCATCATCAGTTATGTATAAAGTGTTTGTACAACAAACAACCATGTTATTTGTACACAACCATCAGTAGTTGGCCCACCACTGATGTAGGGCGGGCCAACTTAGGTTCCAAAGTCCCCACCCCCCCATAGTCACTATTGATCAAGTACTCCTAGGCCACAACAAGACTACTTAATTCCTTCATGTAGTTTCCTAACAGTGTTACCAGCACAATTAGTCTCCTGCCATTGTTACCAGAACTACTGCTCTCCCTCATCTCAGTATAGTTCAAATAAGGTGTGTATTTATTATTTTAATCAATGTTTACTTGTGTCTCAAAATAAATCTTTTGAATAAATTTCCTCCCCTTGGAAGTATTTAGAGCTGGCAACACTGAGCAGATCAATAAGTTGGAGGCTCGGTGTGGCAACACTCTCCAGGCTAGACTGATCTATCCTCAGGAGCGACCATAACTGTACTGACAGACACACACACACACACACCAGGATGGACTATATATCCTCAGGAGCGACCATAACTATACTGACAGACACACACGCACACACACCAGGATGGACTATATATCCTCAGGAGCGACCATAACTGTACTGACAGACACACACACACACACACCAGGATGGACTATATATCCTCAGGAGCGACCATAACTATACTGACAGACACACACGCACACACACCAGGATGGACTATATATCCTCAGGAGCGACCTTAACTATACTGACAGACAGACACACACACACACACACACACACACACACACACACACACACACACACACACACACACCACACACACACACACACACCAGGATGGACTATATATCCTCAGGAGCGACCATAACTATACTGACAGACACACACACACACACCAGGATGGACTATATATCCTCAGGAGCGACCATAACTATACTGACAGACACACACACACACACCAGGATGGACTATATATCCTCAGGAGCGACCATAACTATACTGACAGACACACACACACACACCAGGATGGACTATATATCCTCAGGAGCGACCATAACTATACTGACAGACACACACACACACACACCAGGATGGACTATATATCCTCAGGAGCGACCATAACTATACTGACAGACACACACACACACACACCAGGATGGACTATATATCCTCAGGAGCGACCATAACTATACTGACACACACACACACACACACACCAGGATGGACTATATATCCTCAGGAGCGACCATAACTATACTGACAGACACACAGCCCAGACACAATGTCAACACAGGCGCCACATATATTCAGCATACATGCAGGAAGACTAGTGAAGATCATCGAGAGAGTATGAGCTCTCACAACCCATAGGCACCACTAGAGCTGTAACACAACCCTTGGGCACCACTAGAGCTGTAACACAACCCTTGGGCACCACTAGAGCTGTAACACAACCCTTGGGTACCACTAGAGCTGTAACACAACCCTTGGGCACCAATAGAGCTGTAACACAACCCTTGGGTACCACTAGAGCTGTAACACAACCCGTGGGTACCACTAGAGCTGTAACACAACCCTTGGGCACCAATAGAGCTGTAACACAACCCTTGGGTACCACTAGAGCTGTAACACAACCCTTGGGCACCAATAGAGCTGTAACACAACCCTTGGGCACCACTAGAGCTGTAACACAACCCATGGGTACCACTAGAGCTGTAACACAACCCGTGGGCACCACTAGAGCTGTAACACAACCCGTGGGCACCTCTAGAGCTGTAACACAACCCGTGGGTACCACTAGAGCTGTAACAACCCGTGGGCACCACTAGAGCTGTAACACAACCCGTGGGTACCACTAGAGCTGTAACACAACCCATGGGCACCACTAGAGATGTAACACAACCCATGGGTACCACTAGAGCTGTAACACAACCCGTGGGCACCACTAGAGCTGTAACACAACCCGTGGGTACCACTAGAGCTGTAACACAACCCGTGGGTACCACTAGAGCTGTAACACAACCCGTGGGTACCACTAGAGATGTAACACAACCCGTGGGTACCACTAGAGCTGTAACACAACCCGTGGGTACCACTAGAGCTGTAACACAACCCGTGGGTACCACTAGAGCTGTAACACAACCGTGGGCACCACTAGAGCTGTAACACAACCCGTGGGCACCACTAGAGCTGTAACACAACCCGTGGGCACCACTAGAGCTGTAACACAACCCGTGGGTACCACTAGAGCTGTAACAACCCGTGGGCACCTCTAGAGCTGTAACAACCCGTGGGCACCACTAGAGCTGTAACACAACCCGTGGGCACCACTAGAGATGTAACACAACCCATGGGCACCACTAGAGCTGTAACACAACCCGTGGGCACCACTAGAGATGTAACACAACCCGAGGGCACCACTAGAGCTGTAACACAACCCATGGGTACCACTAGAGCTGTAACACAACCCATGGGTACCACTAGAGCTGTAACACAACCCGTGGGCACCACTAGAGATGTAAAACACAACCATGGGCACCACTAGAGATGTAACACAACCCATGGGCACCACTAGAGATGTAACACAACCCATGGGCACCTAGAGCTGTAACACAACCCATGGGCTGTGGAAAAAAATGCTGGATACAATGTGTGAGGAGAACTACACAAGACTGCTGCACTAAATTAAAAATTACTATATGATATGTAAATATGCAATCACAGGACCTTAAATGTAGTCCAAGTGCTGGTATCTAGATTATAAGAAATTATATTCATTTTGATAAGATAATATGATAAATTAATAATTACTCAGTAATTGTTAATTTGATGTATATGACCAATTACATATACACAGATAAATTCAAATTTATATGAAAAGGTTCAGTCAGGCATTGAATGACTTTCAATGAGACTTTCAATGAATGAATGTTAAGATTCAAGAAAAGATTCAGTTGTTGAAAGATTAAATCAAAACTTAATGAAAGTTGGGCTTTGTCCCACATTACGTTCTGCTCAGGACCTTGATCTCCGAGCTGGCTCCTCCCTCCCTCCTCGTCGGCAGGGAGGCCTATAAATAATTTTGATTGAATATTTGTATTGCCTAGACAGATTACTGAGATAAAATGTGATTATAATATAATTAGATATAGGATTTAAAGATTATATGTAGTACTTGATAGTACCTTTGATTCTTATTAAGGATTTGATTTAATCCTCACCGGAAAGCGGCTGATGTTCCAATGGTTTTTTAAATAATTAAGTTCTTTTGAACCTTCTAGATCCTTGAGAAATCATGCACTATGTCATGTAGGTGCATATAGGCCCAACAGCATACGTGAAAATGGTTGCATTGTCATGTAGGATCCAGTTGATGTAAGATATCATGAATCTGATATGATTCTGATATAATTTTTATATGATATAGAAATAATACATTTCTTAGATAATAATATTGGTATACTGTGTAAATTCCCGACATCTTCCAGAGGGAGAGAACTGGTACAGAGTCCAATAATGAGGACATATTAACCATATGTGTTAATTTACTCTCCAGCGGATTGATAATACATGCGCAAATTTTGTTTGCACCTGTATGCGGCTGTTTGTTGTAGACGTGTGTCCCTGTTTGGTGGTTGTTTGTGGCTATTTGGAGTTAGAGGTTCTGGGGTCTCCAGGATCTACTGTAGCTGACTCACTGAGTCCATATGGATGAGTTTGCCAATGTCTTCAGGAAGTAGTTCCTTTAGGCAGAATTTTGACTATTCTCAAAATCCCCTGGCTATATGGATGGACCGAGACGACTTTACCATGGGCAGTCAGCCCTAGGGCCATCACTGTCTACCAAGACATATTGCCAAGTTGGAGATTTGATTTTTTATGACGGACATTGGCCCCATAGTGATGTTCTTGTAAGATGTTTTCTTTTGTCCAACATCATTTCCATTTTTGGATTATGCTGGACAGATACTTATACTCCTGAACCAACACCTCTGACCCACATATGAGGGATCTCTGATCTCATCATCCCACTAGAGATGGTACTGGAGTCAGAGGCCTTCCATACACTAAGTTGGCCCGACCTAATGGCTCATGTTGAGTATGATCATCGACAAGTAATCAAAACGCCTGTTATTCACCCTGAGTTCTATTTCGTGATTACTGCTTCAGTTTTGTCAAGAAGATTGATTTTTTGGAAGTGTAAGATGTTCTAAGGATCTTTTGAAACAATTCCTATTACCTGTTTATAAAAAATCCTTCGGTGCTATGTGTGGTGTCTGTTATAGCTGAGATAGTCTTGGTTGTAAGTTGATGTAAAGTCATTCCTGTTACTGACTTTAATACTTAAACTGATTACATGATAGAGTAGCTCCCAAGCTGGTAGGCGTCCTGTATGCTTTGTTTACCTTCCTCTAGTGCGTCCAGCCGCCGCACATAGAAAACGGATGGTACCATTTTCTGTGAACATGACATCCCTCCTTTTCTTTAAAAAGAATGAATACAGGATGTCTACCATGCTTGTAGCACAAAGCAAAGTTATTGACACAAAGTAAGTTATTAACATATCAAGAGATATTGCATACATTTAACATTAATTAAACACACAAAGAATTTAAACAATCTTTACCACAAAGGATTTCAATGTTAAAAATACATATGCAATGTTAAACAAACATGAAAGAAACTGTAATACAAAGTTACAAAATATTGAATGAGAGATCTGCATTATTCAAACAATATTAAATTTAGTTCAGCATAACAAGTAAATACTTTGCATTACATAGGAACACAATTAATCATCATCGTGTAGGGCGTTTAACATGACGTTTTGGACGAGAGTCCTTAAGTACAAGAATATCCCTCGATGAATTGTTTATCGAGTTATAACTCATTTTTTCTTTTTCTTTTGCACGACTTTGCACTTCATCATTTTCTACACTAGTTGGAATCACTTTGAAATAAGCCATATTACGTGTTATACTATGATCTCTATTACTCGCTGTTACCATAGTTCCTTTTACACTAATCACTTTATATGGTTTTGTATCATACGGCATATCTAACTTTCCCTCTTTTTTCTTTTTAACGAGAACAGTATCTCCAACCTTTATGAATTGTTCCTTTGCACGTTGATCATGAGCAATTTTCATTTTGCCCTTGGCTAGTGCATCCTTCTGAGCGAGACGTTTATCCGTTACCTTGGCTGGCATGACAGGTAGTGCGATTCTCATAGGACGTCCAAATAAAAGTTCGCCAGGCGACTTGCCCAGTGTTCCATGCGGTGTTGCACGGTAGTTCCTGAGAAAAGCATACATAGCTTGTTTCCAGGATCGTCCTTCGGCATGAGCACAGCGTACAGCTTTCATGAGAGGTTGCATGAATCTCTCTACTTCTCCATTTGCTTGAGGATGTAGTGGCATCACACGGCGGTGTTTGAATCCAATATGCTCAGCAAAGTTGACAAAGTCTTGTCCATTAAATGGCGGTCCATTGTCCGTCTTGACAACTTCAGGAATGCCAAAGTTTGAAAAGATCTTGTCGAGTTTCGGGATGACAGCCTTTGCAGATGTGGAAGTGATGATTTCTACTTCTGGATAACGTGAGTGATCATCAATGACTACCATCAAGTACTCTCCAGTTGGTAGCGGTCCACAGAAATCCATCGATACTTCCATCCATGGTGCAGCAGGTAGTGGTGAAGGTTGTAGAGGTGTTGGTCTTGAAGTATCCACTGCAGCTTGGCAAGGGACACAGGCATCATGCATGTCCTTAGCTTGACGATCAATGCCAGGAAACCACACCTTTTCTCGTAGCAGCTGTTTGGTCCTTACAAGACCTTGGTGTCCTTGATGTGCAAGCTTCAGAGCACGTTGCTGGAGAACAGCTGGAATGACGATACGAGTACCTCGCAGCACGGTGTCGCGTTGTTGCGTAACACTTAATTCTGTCTGGATGCGTTCAAGTGCTTTGAATGCATCTTGGTCAACTCCTGAGGGTGGGATGCGTGGAAACTTTTTCTTAGTCAATGCATCCACTGTTGCTTGCAGAGTTGGGTCCTCTAGGGTTGCAGTACGGATTTCATCAAGAGTGAGAGCCTTAGGGACTGCATCACAGGTTACAGAGTGTACATATTCCTCGGCAACTTGCTGATGCTTGGTGATGGTGAAACTGTTGGCAGGATGTCGACTGATGTAATCAGCGGGATTGCCTGCACCTGGCTTGTATTTCACCGTAAAGTTGTATGGTTGCAGACGAAGAGCCCATCTCTCAATGCGAGCTGGTGTTTGGACTTTGGATTATTGAAGATGGTCTCCAACGGTTTGTGGTCAGTGACTATCGTGGTAAAGGGTGCACCAAGCAGATACACATTGAAGTGTTCACAGCCCCATACAAGAGCAAGAGCTTCCTTCTCTGTCTGACTGTATCGTTGCTCAACATCTGTGAGAGAACGGCTGGCGTAGGCAATTACTACTCTTGAATCTGGTTGACCAGGTTTGTGTTGGGCTAACACAGCACCTAAACCAACAGGACTAGCATCCACCGTTAACTCAGTGTCCATTGATGGATCAAGTATGCAGCAGTCGCATTTTCTACTAGTGCATCTTTCACAGCATCAAATGCATTTTGCTCGACATCGCTCCAGTACCATGATGCATTTTTCTTCAGGAGCTCACGTAGAGGCTTCGTAATGGTAGCAAAATCTGGAATGAAGCGAGAACAGTAGTTTGCCATTCCCAGAAAACTATGTACTTCAGTGGATGTTGAAGGAGGTGCAGCATTCTTGATATCTGCAACTTTCTTAGGATCTGGAGACAGACCTTTGTCACTAAGTACATGTCCAAAGAATTCAATTTTATGTTGATTGAACTCACACTTTGCTCGGCTTAGCGTCAATTCTTTTCTCGTAGCGTTGCAATGTTGCACGAAGAGCTTTGTCGTGTTCAGCTTGGGTACGGCCATAAACAATGATGTCATCAGACATGTTGTCAGCATTAGGTATATCTTGCAATACCTGGCTGATGATGTGCTGAATACTTCAGCAGCACTGTTAATACCAAAACTCAGGCGCTTGTACCTATACAGACCTCGATGTGTCGTAAACGTTGTGATGAATCGACTCTCATCATCAAGTTCAAGCTGATGATAGCCCTTGTTTAAATCTAACTTGCTGAATACAGTTGCACCATTCAAGCGGTAAATCATATCATCTACAGTGGTGTAGGATGGCGTTCACGCATTATTGCCTTGTTGGGAACACGCATGTCTACACAAATGCGTATCTCATCTGGATTCTTCGGCTTTGGTGGAGTGACAATTGGGCTTACCCATGGTGTTGGGCCTGTTACCGGTTCAATGATATCTAGTTCTATCAGCCTATCCAGTTCGGCATCGACTTTCTTGCGAGTATGGAATGGTTGTCGGCGATGTGGTTGGGCAACTGGAATTACATCTGGGTGATATGCAGATGTACCTTGCTATCAGTATAACAACCTATGGATTTAAACGATCAGAAAATTCAGCAACAATAGCATCAACATTGTTTGCAGATTCCACTGCTACAGCATTAGAAAGCTGAAGTAGCCCCAATTTGGTTGAAGTCTTGTAACTGAGTAAAGACTCCTTTGCATTCCTAACAACATGGAATGTAGTAATGAGCATTGCATTCTTTGACTTAATCTCTGCAGTGAAAGTTCCAATCACTGGTAAGGCTACCTTTGAAGCATAGGCAGTGGCTTTGCCATTGTATTTTTCAAGCTTTGGGAACTGTTTTTTAAATTTCTCATAGTGGCACTCAGCAATGGTGTCAATGTTTGATCCAGTGTCAATGAGAATTTTGAGACAAATGCCAGCAATGTATACTATAGTCTCTGGGTTGTTTGAAGATCATTCCATTCTGTGATTGCTTGTACTCCATAAATATAATCACATTCACTGTCATCTGAGACTGGTTGTAATGAAATGTTGTCTTGTATATTATACATTCTGATTTGAGGTGCAATATTGTGTTTTGCCACCTCGACTCCTATGACTTGATCCTCGTACATTGCTTTTATTTATTGATTGTGGTTTCTTTAGTGCGGACGACACATAGCACCAAAATGATTAGTTTTCTACACTCATAGCACACTCTTACCTTGAGCAGGACAAACATTATCTTGGTGTGGGTAGTCTCCTCCACAATTGTAACATTTATTGTTGACCCATGGAGTCGTTCTGATGTGAGTCGTTGTGACTTGCTTGAGTCTTGTTCCATGAATCCAGTTG
>WNGS01164526.1:0-45422 GCA_020271785.1 Procambarus virginalis | reverse complement strand
GGAGCTGTTATATTAGTCCATAAGTGATCCAGGGTAGTGGGCGATGTTAGAGTGACTCGGGTGGGCTTGGTGATTGTGGGATTAGCAATACAGGAGTGCATGCTGTTACGGAAATAGTCAACTTGAGGGTTGTTTTGAGGACCCAGGTCAATATTGAAATCACCTCCCAGAATTGTGATTTTTGTTGAGATGTATTTATGATAAGATTTTAATAGATGACCTTACCACTTTGTCAGCTGGAAACACTGACAATGTCGCGACGTTGATAAAATGCTGTCAGCACAGATGAGGTCAAACAATACAGGCGTTTACCCATCATATATTATTTACAAGAAGGAACATTGGGTTGGGAAGGAGCATACATTAGTTATCGAGTGTACGTTCCTGCGAAGCCATTAAGACAAATAGCATCTCTGGGCAGATCCTTAAGCTAATAATGAATGTAATAACAGGTACAGTGTAACAGAACTAGAACTCATTTCAAATATCTACATTACAAATTGATGAATAGCTTATACTGATGAAGTTGCATGTTGCAGTCTTACACCGCTGTTGCAGCAATACTGCCTGTTGTAGCTTATACTGCTTGTTGCAGCTTACACTGCCTGTTGCATCTTTCACTGCCTGTGTATAGCTTATACTGTGTTACACTGCCTGTTGCAGCTTACACTGCTTGTGGAAGCTTACACTGCCTGTTGCATCTTACACTGCCTGTTGCAAGTTACACTGCCTGTTGCAGCTTACACTGCATGTTGCATCTTACACTGCCTGTTGCAGCTTACACTGCATGTTGCATCTTACACTGCCTGTTGCAGCTTACACTGCCTGTTGCAGCTTACACTACCTGTTGCAGCTTACACTGCCTGTTGCAGCTTACACTGCAGTTGCATCTTACACTGCCTGTTGCAGCTTTACACTGCATGTTGCAGCTTACACTGCCTGTTGCAGCTTACACTGCCTGTTGCAGCTTACACTGCCTGTTGCAGCTTACACTGCATGTTGCAGCTTACACTGCCTGTTGCAGCTTACACTGCCTGTTGCAGCTTACACTGCATGTTGCAGCTTACACTGCCTGTTGCAGCTTACACTGCCTGTTGCAGCTTACACTGCCTGTTGCAGCTTACACTGCCTGTTGCATCTTACACTGCCTGTTGCAGCTTACACTACCTGTTGCAGCTTACACTGCCTGTTGCAGCTTACACTACTGTTGCATTACACTGCCTGTTGCAGCTTACACTGCCTGTTGCAGCTTACACTGCCTGTTGCAGCTTACACTGCCTGTTGCAGCTTACACTGCCTGTTGCAGCTTACACTGCCTGTTGCAGCTTACACTGCCTGTTGCAGCTTACACTGCCTGTTGCAGCTTACACTGCCTGTTGCAGCTTACACTGCCTGTTGCAGCTTACACTGCATGTTGCAGCTTACACTGCATGTTGCAGCTTACACTGCCTGTTGCAGCTTACACTGCTGTTGCAGCTTACACTGCCTGTTGCAGCTTACACTGCCTGTTGCAGCTTACACTGCCTGTTGCAGCTTACACTGCCTGTTGCAGCTTACACTGCATGTTGCAGCTTACACTGCCTGTTGCAGCTTACACTGCCTGTTGCAGCTTACACTGCCTGTTGCAGCTTACACTGCCTGTTGCAGCTTACACTGCCTGTTGCAGCTTACACTGCCTGTTGCAGCTTACACTGCCTGTTGCAGCTTACACTGCCTGTTGCAGCTTACACTGCCTGTTGCAGCTTACACTGCATGTTGCAGCTTACACTGCCTGTTGCAGCTTACACTGCCTGTTGCAGCTTACACTGCCTGTTGCAGCTTACACTGCCTGTTGCAGCTTACACTGCCTGTTGCAGCTTACACTGCATGTTGCAAGTTACACTGCCTGTTGCAGCTTACACTGCATGTTGCAAGTTACACTGCCTGTTGCAGCTTACACTGCCTGTTGCAGCTTACACTGCATGTTGCAAGTTACACTGCCTGTTGCAGCTTACACTGCATGTTGCAAGTTACACTGCCTGTTGCAGCTTACACTGCATGTTGCAGCTTACACTGCCTGTTGCAGCTTACACTGCCTGTTGCAGCTTACACTGCCTGTTGCAGCTTACACTGCATGTTGCAAGTTACACTGCCTGTTGCAGCTTACACTGCCTGTTGCAGCTAACACTGCCTGTTGCAGCTTACACTGCCTGTTGCAGATTACACTGCTGTTGCAGCTTACACTGCCTGTTGCAGCTAACACTGCATGTTGCAGCTTACACTGCCTGTTGCATCTTACACTGCCTGTTGCAGCTTACACTGCATGTTGCAGCTTACACTGCCTGTTGCAGCTTACACTGCCTGTTGCAGCTTACACTGCCTGTTGCAGCTAACACTGCCTGTTGCAGCTTACACTGCCTGTTGCAGCTTACACTGCCTGTTGCAGCTAACACTGCATGTTGCAGCTTACACTGCAACATGCAGTGTAAGTGGCTCATATTCAGTATCACCCACAGTTAATAAAACTGTAGGAATCCAACTTCCAAGGCAGATAAGACAATAGGAGCTTCAAGTGCACCAAGATGTTCAGTGTGTTAGGAGGCACATACCATATATCGATGCAGTCGTGTAGACCGTACCAGTCGAATCAGTCGAGTGAAATATCTGAACAGATGCATTCGTGTCTGCAGAAGCACGATTCGAATGAATGCAACGCTCAATTGCAGACTTGCCAGTACTGTTATAAAAGTGTACATCACACAGCACTCTGTGGTGATATCAACACTCAATCCAGATCAAAGACAACCAATAATCAACCTGCATCTCGGGCAATGCCAAAAAGATGATAATACCTCATCAGCTGTACAATTCTGGAAGATACAGAGTGATGTTAATGCGTTAGTAGCAAAGACTATTACCACAGCCACATTACCCACAGCACAGCTGGACTTAAGCAATCTAGGAGCTTGCACTCAAACAAGAGGCTTGTTTGATCAAGGATCACAGAGAACCTTTATCAGTAAAAATGTGGCAGATGATTTACAACTTAAATCTTCAAATCAAGTATCTTATCCATATCAGGTTTCTTGACCAAATCAGGTCTTAAAACCTATCATGACGTAAAGCCTGTCTAGGTACGTTCCAAAAAACAGTCAAAGCTATCATGGTGGAGAAAGTTCCTACTGACCTACAAGTGACTGGTCTGGAAGCCACCACTAAAATCCTAACAGAAAAAGGAATCCAATTGACAGATCCTCTGATTCCAACCACATAGGGATATTGGAACCCTGATAGGAGCAGACTACTATCACCAATTCATTTTGGGATCAGAGAAATCAATGGGTATGAATTTACTCAAATCAGCAGGAGGCTTATTGATGTCAGGACCTATACGAGATCTAGAACCTTCAACTCCTGATAAATCCACCATACAGAAACTGTACTTCTAACATGACTGGGCAAAGAACAGTCACCAATTAATATCACCCACATTATTGATGACGGATTATAATCTGTACATAAATTGTGGGAACTTGTTGCAATAGGAATAATTCCTGAACAACCAAGTCCTGATGATGTCTGCTCATATGATCAGTACTTAGAAACTGTACAGTATCATGATGGGCAATATTGGGTAAAGTTACCTTGGAAACTTATCCATAAGACCTTACCAACCAACTATAATGTGGTTTATAGTCAATGTAAATCACTGTTAGCAAAGCTAAGAAAAAGGCCTGAACATTATAACTCTACCATGAGATTATTGTTCAAAAGTTTCAGAATAAATTCATTGAAATCGTAAACACGACAATAAGCAAACAGGCCATTTTTTACCTCATATGGCTGATGATGAGAGAATAAAAAACAACTCCTTTATGGATAGTTTTTAATTGTAGCTCTAAATCTGGACCCCAAGCAACCGGTCTAAATGACTGCTTGCAAACAGGTCCAAGTCTAACTCAGAAATTGTATGACATGCTGTTGAGGTTTAGGCTTAACAATTATGCATATACAACAGACATAGTAAAGTTTTTCTGAGACTTGGCTTACAGGAAGAAGATAGAGACTTCACTAAGTTTCTAAAGGTAGAGAACCCAGACGATCTAAATAGTCCCATTGTGACTAATAGATTCTCCACTGTACTCTTCAGAGCAACAGCTAACCCATTTCTGCTGCAAGCAACTTTAGATACTCATCTACAATAATCATCCAGTCCCTATAAGACTGAAATCCGTCAAAATCTATATGTAAATAATTTCAAGGGACCGTTAACAGTACAACTGTTCTATTACAAATATATCAAGAGGCCAACAAGGAATTGCATGGAGCCAATGTGCCACTACAATCATGGGCCTCTGATAATGTAACATTGAATAATCAAATCAAGAAAGATTATCCTGAATATCTTGTACTGAAACCTCAAAAAGTATTGGGTATGGGATGGAATCTCACATCAGACACCATATCAAACAAATCAGTACCAGTAAACCATTGTATTGCTATAAGGGGGATTTGCTTTCACAGGTTAGCAAAGTATTCAACCCACTTGGTTTATTAAACCTTTTAATAATCAAATGGCATTTATTGGTGCAAGAAGCTTGGAAGACAAAAGGTAGTTGGGCTGATCCACTACCACCCCAGTTACAAAAAGCATGGATGGAAATGGCTCAAGAACAAACTTTAGTCGAGCAAGTAATCTTTCCAAGACACGTAGTCGAGGAAAATGTTGAAATAACACTACTTGTATTCGCAGGCTCGTCAGCCAGAGCTTTCAGAGCTTGTGCTTACTGGATGACTTCCCATCGATCATATCTAATCAACTCTAAGGCCAGAGTCACTCCATTAAAGAAGAGGCCTTTGCCTCAGAAGGAATTCACTGTATTGCTAAATGGCACATGCTTAGCACTGCAAATAAAACAAGTCTTGTCTACCATGATCATCAAAGATGTTATTATATGGTCTGACAATGAAGCTATTTTGCAATGGGTACGGAACGACAGCTGTCTGACACCATATGTAAGAAATCGCGTCTCAGAAATTAAGGAAATTTTTGGAGGCTTTCAATTGTTGCATATACCAACAAAAGATAATCCATCTGATCTCATATCATGAGGGATGATGTTTAAACAGTTTGCAAAAGCAGATGTTTTGCTTCATGGGCCTCGATGGTTAATGAATGGTAGTTGGCCGGAACAAAGCCACACGTCATCATGACAAACTATAACTACCACCAGGCAGCAAGCTCACAGATCCGTCTTGGATTGTACTCGTCACTCCTCGCTTATCAAATTAATAAAAGTAACACAAAACATGTTTCGTTACCTCATGAAAAGGGGGTATAAAATATATCCTTCCAGAAGCACTTATCTATTGCGTAAGACAAGCCCAGAGAGAAAATTATGGGAATGACTGAAAATCTTCCTCATTAGTTAAAACACAATCTCGGTTTGTGGATAGACCAAGATAATCATAATATACTGCGTTGTGGAGGAACACTGAAACACGCAGATATCAATCTAGATACTGTGCATCCATGGCTTTTACCAAAGAATCATTGGATCACATGGTTGATTTGTGTTACATACACATAAACATATCATCAAACATGGAGGAGTGTTAGACACACTCACACATCTCAGACAGCAGTACTGGATTCCATAGGGAAGACAGTCAGTCAAATCAATCTTGAAAAAATGCATGATATGCCGAAGGTACGAAGCAAGAACATGCTCGTATCCAGGGCCACCACCACTACCAAAGAAACAAGTGGTCCATCTACATCCTTTCGAGATGTCAGGAGTATATTATACAGGAGCCATAAATCTAACAGGGACTGCAGATAAACGACCTATTAAGGCATACATCTGTCTCTTCACCTGTGCTACCACCAGAGCAGTACATCTAGAGGTAACACCCAATGTGACTGCACAATCATTTATCCAGGCTTTCCGCAGATTTGCAGCACGCTGATCATGTCCTAAGCTGATGATTTCAGATGATGGAGCTAATTTGGTAGCTGGAAAAGCATGTCTGCAGGAAATATGTTCCCATCCTGCAGTTACTTCCACACTGGATCAACATCACTGCAGATATAAATTTATCCCTCCAAGAGCTCCATAGCACGAAGGATTTTATAAACAGGTAATAGGAATTGTCAAAAGATCCTTTAGAAAATCTCTACACCTTCAAAAAATCAATCTTCTTGAACTGAAGACAGTAATCACGGAAATAGAATCCAGGGTGAATAACAGGCCGTTGACTTACTTGTCTGATGATCCTACTCAACATGAGCCATTAGGTCCTGCCCACTTAGTGTATGGAAGGCCTCTGACTCCAGTACCATCTCTAGTGGATGATGAGATCAGAGATCCCTCATATGTGGGTCAGAGCGAGTTGGTTCAGGAGTATAAGTATCTGTCCAGCATAATCCAAAAATGGAATGATGTTTGGACAAAAGAACATCTTATATCTCTACAAGAACATCACTATGGGGCCAATGTCCCTCATAAAAAATCAAATCTCCAACTTGGCAATATTGTCTTGGTAGACAGTAATGGCCCTAGGGCTGACTGCCCATTGGTAAAGTCGTCTCTGTCCATCCATATAGCCAGGGGATTTTGAGAATAGTCAAAATTCTGCCTAAAGGAACTACTTCCCTGAAGACATTGGACAAACTCATCCATATGGACTCAGTGAGTCAGCTACAGTTAGATCCTTGGAGACCCCCAGAACCTCTAACTCCAAATAGCCCACAAACACCAAACAGGGACACACGTCTACAACAGACAGCCGCATACAGGTGCAAACAAAATTTGCGCATGTATTATCAATCCGCTGGAGAGTAAATTAACACATATGGTTAATATTGTCCTCATTATTGGACTCTGTACCAGTTCTCTCCCTCTGGAAGATGTCGGGAAATTTACACAGTATACCAATATTATTATCTAAGAAATGTATTATTTCTATATCATATAAAAATTATATCAGAATCATATCAGATTCATGATATCTTACATCAACTGGATCCTACATGACAATGCAACCATTATCACGTATGCTGTTGGGCCCATATGCACCTACATGACATAGTGCATGATTTCTCAAGGATCTAGAAGGTTCAAAAAGAACTTAATTATTTAAAAAACCATTGGAACATCAGCCGCTTTCCGGTGAGGATTAAATCAAATCCTTAATAAGAATCAAAGGTACTATCAAGTACTACATATAATCTTTAAATCCTATATCTAATTATATTATAATTACATTTTATCTCAGTAATCTGTCTAGGCAATGCAAATATTCAATCAAAATTATTTATAGGCCTCACTGCCGACGAGGAGGGAGGGAGGAGCCAGCTCGGAGATCAAGGGTCCTGAGCAGAACGTAATGTGGGACAAAGCCTAACTTTTCATTAAGTTTTGATTTAATCTTTCAACAACTGAATCTTTTCTTGAATCTTAACATTCATTCATTGAAAGTCTCATTGAAAGTCATTCAATGCCTGACTGAACCTTTTCATATAAATTTGAATTTATCTGTGTATATGTAATTGATCATATACATCAAATTAACAATTACTGAGTAATTATTAATTTATCATTTTAGTTTATCAAAATAAATATAATTTCTTATATCTAGATACCAGCACTTGGACCACATTTAAGGTCCTGTGATTGCATATTTACATATCATATAGTAATTTTTAATTTAGTGCAGCAGTCTTGTGTAGTTCTCCTCACACATTATATCCAGCATTTTTTTCCACAGCCCAAGGGTTGTGTTACAGCTCTAGTGGTGCCCACGGGTTGTGTTACAGCTCTAGTGGTGCCCACGGGTTGTGTTACAGCTCTAGTGGTGCCCATGGGTTGTGTTACAGCTCTAGTGGTGCCCACGGGTTGTGTTACAGCTCTAGTGGTGCCCACGGGTTGTGTTACAGCTCTAGTGGTGCCCATGGGTTGTGTTACAGCTCTAGTGGTGCCCACGGGTTGTGTTACAGCTCTAGTGGTGCCCATGGGTTGTGTTACAGCTCTAGTGGTACCCATGGGTTGTGTAACAGCTCTAGAGGTGCCCATGGGTTGTGTTACATCTCTAGTGGTGCCCACGGGTTGTGTTACAGCTCTAGTGGTGCCCATGGGTTGTGTAACAGCTCTAGAGGTGCCCATGGGTTGTGTTACATCTCTAGTGGTGCCCACGGGTTGTGTTACAGCTCTAGTGGTGCCCACGGGTTGTTACAGCTCTAGTGGTACCCACGGGTTGTGTTACAGCTCTAGTGGTACCCACGGGTTGTGTTACAGCTCTAGAGGTGCCCATGGGTTGTGTTACAGCTCTAGTGGTACCCACGGGTTGTGTTACAGCTCTAGAGGTGCCCATGGGTTGTGTTACAGCTCTAGTGGTGCCCACGGGTTGTGTTACAGCTCTAGTGGTGCCCACGGGTTGTGTTACAGCTCTAGTGGTACCCACGGGTTGTGTTACAGCTCTAGTGGTGCCCATGGGTTGTGTTACAGCTCTAGTGGTGCCCACGGGTTGTTACAGCTCTAGTGGTACCCACGGGTTGTGTTACAGCTCTAGAGGTGCCCATGGGTTGTGTTACAGCTCTAGTGGTACCCATGGGTTGTGTTACAGCTCTAGAGGTGCCCATGGGTTGTGTTACAGCTCTAGAGGTGCCCACGGGTTGTGTTACAGCTCTAGTGGTACCCACGGGTTGTGTTACAGCTCTAGTGGTGCCCATGGGTTGTGTTACAGCTCTAGAGGTGCCCACGGGTTGTGTTACAGCTCTAGTGGTACCCACGGGTTGTGTTACAGCTCTAGAGGTGCCCATGGGTTGTGTTACAGCTCTAGAGGTGCCCATGGGTTGTGTTACAGCTCTAGTGGTGCCCACGGGTTGTGTTACAGCTCTAGTGGTACCCACGGGTTGTGTTACAGCTCTAGTGGTGCCCATGGGTTGTGTTACAGCTCTAGAGGTGCCCACGGGTTGTGTTACAGCTCTAGAGGTGCCCATGGGTTGTGTTACAGCTCTAGTGGTACCCATGGGTTGTGTTACAGCTCTAGTGGTACCCACGGGTTGTGTTACAGCTCTAGTGGTGCCCATGGGTTGTGTTACAGCTCTAGTGGTACCCATGGGTTGTGTTACAGCTCTAGTGGTACCCACGGGTTGTGTTACAGCTCTAGTGGTACCCATGGGTTGTGTTACAGCTCTAGTGGTACCCATGGGTTGTGTTACAGCTCTAGTGGTACCCATGGGTTGTGTTACAGCTCTAGTGGTGCCTATGGGTTGTGTTACAGCTCTAGTGGTACCCACGGGTTGTGTTACAGCTCTAGTGGTGCCCACGGGTTGTGTTACAGCTCTAGTGGTGCCCAAGGGTTGTGTTACAGCTCTAGTGGTACCCACGGGTTGTGTTACAGCTCTAGTGGTGCCCAAGGGTTGTGTTACAGCTCTAGTGGTGCCTATGGGTTGTGTTACAGCTCTAGTGGTGCCCATGGGTTGTGTTACAGCTCTAGTGGTACCCAAGGGTTGTGTTACAGCTCTAGTGGTGCCCGTGGGTTGTGTTACAGCTCTAGTGGTGCCCAAGGGTTGTGTTACAGCTCTAGTGGTGCCCAAGGGTTGTTTTACAGCTCTAGTGGTGCCTATGGGTTGTGTTACAGCTCTAGTGGTGCCCATGGGTTGTGTTACAGCTCTAGTGGTACCCAAGGGTTGTGTTACAGCTCTAGTGGTGCCCAAGGGTTGTGTTACAGCTCTAGTGGTGCCCAAGGGTTGTGTTACAGCTCTAGTGGTACCCAAGGGTTGTGTTACAGCTCTAGTGGTGCCCAAGGGTTGTGTTACAGCTCTAGTGGTACCCAAGGGTTGTGTTACAGCTCTAGTGGTGCCCACGGGTTGTGTTACAGCTCTAGTGGTGCCCACGGGTTGTGTTACAGCTCTAGTGGTACCCAAGGGTTGTGTTACAGCTCTAGTGGTGCCCAAGGGTTGTGTTACAGCTCTGTGTGTCAGTATAGTTATGGTCGCTCCTGAGGATATATAGTCCATCCTGGTGTGTGTGTGTGTGTGTCTGTCAGTATAGTTATGGTCGCTCCTGAGGATAT
This sequence comes from Procambarus virginalis, assembly GCA_020271785.1. Taxonomy (NCBI): domain Eukaryota; kingdom Metazoa; phylum Arthropoda; class Malacostraca; order Decapoda; family Cambaridae; genus Procambarus; species Procambarus virginalis. The sequence goes on along the minus strand of WNGS01164526.1, from coordinate 35,363 downwards.
ATAGTCCATCCTGGTGTGTGTGTGTGTGTGTCTGTCAGTATAGTTATGATCGCTCCTGAGGATATATAGTCCATCCTGGTGTGTGTGTGTGTGTGTGTGTGTGTGTGTGTGTGTGTGTGTGTGTGTGTGTGTGTGTGTGTGTGTGTGTGTGTGTGTGTGTGTGTGTGTGTGTGTGTGTCTGTCTGTCTGTCAGTATAGTTAAGGTCGCTCCTGAGGATATATAGTCCATCCTGGTGTGTGTGCGTGTGTGTCTGTCAGTATAGTTATGGTCGCTCCTGAGGATATATAGTCCATCCTGGTGTGTGTGTGTGTGTGTGTCTGTCAGTACAGTTATGGTCGCTCCTGAGGATAGATCAGTCTACCCTGGAGAGTGTTGCCACACCGAGCCTCCAACTTATTGATCTGCTCAGTGTTGCCAGCTCTAAATACTTCCACGGGGAGGAAATTTATTCAAAAGATTTATTTTGAGACACTTACAANGACCCACCATTGTGTCCACACAGACCAGGCCCACTCCTTCCTGGTCACTGACCCACCATTGTGTCCACACAGACCAGGCCCACTCCTCCCTGGTCACCTGACCCACCATTGTGTCCACACAGACCAGGCCACTCCTCCTGGTCTACTGACCCACCATTGTGTCCACACAGACCAGGCCCACTCCTCCCTGGTCTACTGACCCACCATTGTGTCCACACAGACCAGGCCCACTCCTCCATGGTCTACTGTCCCACCATTGTGTCCACACAGACCAGGCCCACTCGTCCTTTTTCTTGACAGTAGGTTCAGTTTGCATGAAGGGTTTGTCCTCTCGATGTCCTTCCACTCATTACAGATGTTGGAAGACGCGTTTATGTTGCGGATGATAAGAGTTTCAAAAGTAATTGTTGCGTTGTGCTGTAGCTAGAGGAGCGGCGACTAAACAGAGGTGTGTGTTAGAAGGAGACTTGCTGCACAGTAGAGCGGTGTGTTGTGTTATGGCGTCAGCTGATCCTTGGTCTTAAATCTATTAATAAAAAAACATGGCTATGAGAAGTAGTATAGGTTAGGAGTCGTCTCCAAAGAAGTTTCAAAGATTTACTCATCAGTGCTGTCTAAAATAATTTGGAGAACCAAATAAAATACTGAACTACGAAAATAAATTTAAAGGGCCAATAGATAGTTTTTTAAAAGTTGTTCAATGACAACCAATATTTTTTACCAGTTGTATATGAAAAGGGCTGCAATTGTTCCAAGTTTCAGTATTGCAGCTTAAATAGAAAGGGAGATTTAATTTTTGTTTTTCGACGAATATTACACATATTCAAGTGAGCTCAAACCTTTCACCTTTTAGATATACTCATTCTATGACACTTTTTTGACACATTAGCATATAATAAAAGATCTGGGCTCGGTGATTTTCCAAAGCATCTTAAGTTTTCCTAATACAAATGGTCAAAGTTCCCCCCAAAAAAGTATGCAAATATATCATGTTATTGCTATTATAAAATCAGTAAATTAACTTCGGGAAGCAAAACGGCCCCAGATTTTAGAGACATAAACTTTCCGTATAAGGTGTAAGTTTCATGTAAATTGAATAAAAATGAAAGAGTTTGAAGTCGTTTATGTAACTTGAAAAATAAATCATTAAATATAAAGTCTAAGGTGCTGCCATCTGTGGCTGAGATTGACATCAACCAATTTCCTCCAAAATTGGCACCCTTACAGATAGTCTTACGTGCAGTCAGGTGTATAAGTTTCATGCAAATCGTCTGATAAACAAATAAGAAAAATAAAATAAAAGAATTTTTTTAACTAATTTTTTTTAATAAAACTAATTATAATTTGTTTTAATATATGCTATTGTGATATCTGAGAGTCATAGACATGATTTCAGTTGACACTTGTGTTTGATAATCGTTTTTGACCACTTTGGAAAATTGTTGACACATTCAATATTTTTGTTCTCCCTTCCTATTTATGCTACAATGCTGAGACTTGGACCAGATGAAGCACTCTTTATATACAACTGGTCAAAAAAAATTGATTGAAATCGAACGAGTTTTCATTGTCTATTTTTGTGAGATGAGGTAACTTGGCCCCTTAACCAAATTAAGGGCAACATTAAGAAAACATGGAACACTATTTCACATATATTGGGATCAAAAAAGATTTTGAATAAAATACCAATACTCCTATCTAATGACGATGGTGTGCTTTCAGCCTCTGACACTGCTATTGAATTCAATAGGTTCTTTACTCCCTTGCTAATGATACTATACAGTATCATTAGCAAGGGACTATAAGAATACAAGGGACTATAAAAATATAAGAGATTATAAGAATATAAGAATAATAAGATATACAGCAACTATAAGAAATATTGTCGGAACAGCCGTGGACAACTTCAAGAGAAAACTGGACTTTTCTAAAAGACGTTCCGGACCAACCGGGTTGTGGTGGGTATGTGGGCCTGCGGGCCGCTCCAAGCAACAGCCTGGTGGATCAAACTCTCACAAGTCAGGCCTGGCCTCGGGCCGGGCTTGGGGAGTAGAACAACTCCCAGAACCCCATCAAGCAGGGATCAAGCAGGTAGTCCATCCTCCCTAACTAATGTTAGCAACTACCTTACAGGTAACTATCCAGAGTCTCTGTACCTAACTCCCGCTAATTCCACTGATGTTAATGAGATAATCCTTTCTCATAAAACAAAGTCAAGTGCTCTTGATGAGATACCAACTCTTATTTACAAAAAATCCTCCACATTTCTAGCTCCTGCCACTGCATTGCACTACAACAAATCACTTGAGCTCCAAACCTTTCCGGGTATTCTAAAAAAGTTAAAAAAAAGCAAGAGTAACCCCAGTCCATAAATGTGGGGATCTCACTGATGTCAACAATTTCAGACCTATATCAATTCTGCCAACCTTGTCAAAAATATTTGAAAAGCTAATCTACAAGCAGCTTTACTCTTATCTAGCCAAACACAATATACTTAGCTCTTGTCAATATGTCTTCAAACCCCAAAAAAACACTAGGGATGCACTGATTAGTATGATTAATGTGATCCATGCAGCTCTTGATAAAAATAAGTTCCCTGTTGGGTTATTTGTTGACCTACGTAAGGCTTTTGACACTGTCAACCACCAAAACCTTCTTCTTAAATTACATCATTATGGAGTCAGAGGTCACTCCCTCCAATACCTTCAGTCTTACCTTAGTGACAGGCTCCAGTATGCTTTTGTTCAACCCGTCCTCGCAAATTTAATAAGTCAATATTGACTTATTAAATATGTGCATAGGTGACATACTTAACATAATAGTTTCCCTTGAAAATCTTCATAGAAAACACCGACCTTACCTAACCTTGTTAGTATGTTAAAATAAGCATCTTATAGCTTCGTAATTACAATTGTTACTTAACCTATTATAGGTATAGGTTAGGTAATAATTGTAATTACGAAGCTATAAGATGCTTGTCTTAACATACTAACAAGGTTAGGTAAGGTCGGTGTTTTCTATGAAGATTTTCAAGGGAAACTATTATGTTAAGTATGTCATCTATGCACGCAACTAATAAGTCAATATTGACTTATTAAATTTGCGAGGACGGGTTGCTTTGTTAATAATTCCATTTTCCCACCCTGAGCGCCTGGCGGCTGAGTGGACAGCGCTTCTGATTCGTAGTTCTGAGGCTACGGGTTCGATCTCCGGTGGAGGCGGAGACAAATGGGCAAAAAAGTTTCTTTCACCCTGATCCCTCTGTTAACTAGCAGTAAATAGGTACCTGGGAGTTAGCTGCTACAGGCTGCTTCCTGGGGGTGTGTAACAAAAAGGAGGCCTGGTCCAGGACCGGGCCACGGGGACGCTAAGCCCCGAAATCATCACAAGAAGATGGTGTTGCGACGAGGCATTTGTTACTGCGTTTAGCTGTTGATGGCCAGGCATAAATGTGGCACTGGTCAGATGTGACCCAATTTGTTGGTCGACTGGAGATATTTAGCCAGTGCTTTGACTATTTGGTATTTTTCCTGTAACGAGTGGTCTCCACCTCCTAATATGTGCTCGATGGTAAAGGGTATTTTAAGTGCGATAAATACTTGTTTTAAATTTACTCTGGCACTATGATGTCGGAAGCAGTGCAGGAGACAGTGTTCGATTGTTTCAGGAGGTATCTGACAGTGGATGCAGAGTTCGTTAATATCTGTTCTGTACTTAGAGCTGTGTGCTGCCAGTTTGGTGTGTCCCAGCCTTAATCTGGTCATCATTACATCAATTTCTCTTCTTTTATATCCGACATGTTTTCAAGATTCCCATTTCTTTTTAATGGACCCATAGTACAAAAGTGAGCATGACGCTTACCATTTCTTTGCAAAATCGTGGGTGATGGTATTTTTGAAGGCTCCTTTACGTGAAAGATGAGAAATTGGATGGGTAATGTGAGGCGTGCTGTGCATCGCTTTGGCTAGTAGATCTGCAAGTTCATTATGGAGAATACCACAATGCGCTGGGACCCATTGGATAGAGGTATCACAACCGTTCAATCGATGTTCATGAATTAGTTGAAGGCATGGGTAAACAAACTCTTTGCACGTTGTTGAAGAGTACGTAATTGCTTGAATCGCACTCTTGGAATCACAACAGATTGTATATATAACATCTGGTAATGTTATGATTATTTGGAGAGTTTGATATAAGGCATAAAATTCAGCTGTGAAAATAGTTAGTTTGGTAACCGCCATCCCTGCTTGAGATGCTATTCCGGTATCCATACAGCGCTAGTGACCGAGGGTACGTTGTTCATGATGATGCGAGATCCATCTGTATCGCTGTGGTATTTGGATAGATATTTTTCATTGTTGAGACAAAGACTGAGGCTATGGTTTGGTGCAGACTTTGGAATGTTGTCTTCGAGTTGTATTGATGTATTATGAGTTGTATAAAGCCAAGGTGGAATAGGAGGGACAGTAAGTTGGTTTCAGAGTTTTGGAGTAGAGTGAGGTCTATATTGAGGTTATTTGTAGCCCGTGTGAGGAAAGGTTGAGAGTGATTGGTTGGGAAGCGGGGGTTATGTGGGTTAAATTTTTACCAGTATGGGTGTGTCTGGTGAGCAGTGGTACAGAGTGACACCTGGTTGATGGGGTTCTGGGAGTTCTTCTACTCCCCAAGCCCGGCCCGAGGCCAGGCTCGACTTGTGAGAGTTTGATCCACCAGGCTGTTGCTTGGAGCGGCCCGCAGAGCCACATACCCACCACAGCCCGGCTGATCCGGGACTTCTCTTAGGAAACAGTCCAGTTTTCTCTTGAAGATGTCCACGGTTGTTCCGGCAATATTTCTGTCTGTCAAGACAGACAGTTGGCACTCAATATGTCTCGTCTGGTGGCTAAGCTTGTGAGGCCCGTTTCCCCGTAAAGTTCGAAGATAGGAGTGGAACGCATTGCGCCACATATAAGTCGCATATGGTATTGTTTTGAATGACCTCAAGCTTCTGTAGGCGCAGCCGATGCATATGACATGTACAGTCTCTGTGGTGTAGTGGTAAGACACTCGCCTGGCGTTCCGCGAGCGCTTTGTCATGGGTTCGTATCCTGGCCGGAGAGGATTTACTGGGCGCAAATCCTTAACTGTAGCCTCTGTTTAACACAACAGTAAAATGTGTACTTGGTTGTAACAACGATTCTTCGCGGCGGGGGATCGTATTCCAGGGACCTGCCCGAAACGCTACGCGTACTAGTGGCTGTACAAGAATGTAACAACTCTTGTATATATCTCAAAAAAAAAAAAATATGCCTGGCAACAATTGTCTAATTGGTTGCGAATGTATATTGTATAGAAACGGAGCAAGATTTTATGGTGTGCTCCCCAGGTGAGGGCTTTAAGTGTGGCGAGTCTTGGTTGTATCGTCTGTTTAAGATGTTGAATGTGTGCTTTCCAGGTAAGTAATGGCGAGTCGAAGCGCATGCCAAGGTATTTATGTTCTTGTACGTGTTGGATGGGAGTGTTGTGTATTGTGAGGGTGGGTAGATGAACAAGTCTTTTTTTAGTGAAAATTTAATAACAGGTTTTAGTAGTACTAACTTGAAGGCCCCATTGTTGTGTCCAATCTATGGCGTGGTCAGGTGCTGTTTGCATTGTTGAGACTGTATTAGGTAGAGCATTGTCTGAATATACAATGTTAAGTCGTCAGCGTATGCTGAGAGGTGAACAGGATGGGTGTTAGGCAAATCTGCTAAGAATGCAGCAAAAAGGGTTGGGCTTAGCTTAGGTTAGGTTAGGACCCACCATACTGTCCACACAGACCAGGCCCACTCCTCCCTGGTCTACTGACCCACCATTGTGTCCACACAGACCAGGCCCACTCCTCCCTGGTCTACTGACCCACCATTGTGTTCACAGAGACCAGGCCCACTCCTCCCTGGTCACCTGACCCACCATTGTGTCCACACAGACCAGGCCCACTCCTCCCTGGTCTACTGACCCACCATTGTGTCCACACAGACCAGGTCCACTCCTCCCTGGTCTACTGACCCACCATTGTGTCCACACAGACCAGGCCCACTCCTCCCTGGTCTACTGACCCACCATTGTGTCCACACAGACCAGGCCCACTCCTCCCTGGTCTACTGACCCACCATTGTGTCCACACAGACCAGGCCCACTCCTCCCTGGTCTACTGACCCACCATTGTGTCCACACAGACCAGGCCCACTCCTCCCTGGTCTACTGACCCACCATTGTGTCCACACAGACCAGGCCCACTCCTCCCTGGTCTACTGACCCACCATTGTGTCCACACAGACCAGGCCCACTCGTCCGTGGAGCGAGCAGGGATGCTGGCGGGGGTGAAGCTGCGCCAGGTGGCGTCAGACGACAGCTTCGCCATGCGCGGCGCAGCTCTACGAGAAGCAATTGTCAAGGATAAACAGCTCGGACTCATTCCGTTTTTCGTGAGTGTTTTCATATTCCATTTTCCGTAATTGCGTTTTTAATATATATCTGTTGTGTAGTTTAGCTGGTCATGTGTTGTTTATTAAAGTCGTCTCTGACTCTGAAGAGGATAAGAGTACATAGGTAATGCATATAATATTTATTTATTTATTATTTATTTATTTATTTATTTATTTATTTATTTATTTATTTATTTATTTATTTATTTATTTATTTATATACAAGAATGTACATTGGGTTTGTGAGAATACATAGCATAGTATTTACACTCTTGAAAAGCCACTAGTACGCGCAGCGTTTCGGGCAGGTCCTAAATCTAACAGATAATTTTAAGTAGGTAAATTCTAGCAGAATTAATAAAATGATAACAAATACATTGCAAGAAAAAAATGAGATGAGAGAGATTAGTAAGTGTATTAAAGCACATTGGTATTAAAGCTCTGATTGATTACATTGACAGCTAGATTGGTAATTTAAACAAGATTAATAGACACCATACAGCAGAATAAGATACATACAGCACATATAAGAAGACAGCAATGATCACAATGGTAAAGATGTTCGGATTGGGTACATAAAGATTGGGAGATTGGGTAGCAATAGATACAGTGCAATTTAAAGCAAAAGGTAAAAAACTATGAAGATGAAATTAGGTACTTTTAGTATTTTTTGAATGACGCAAAAGTTGGACAGCTTTTCAATTCAATAGGGAGTGAGTTCCATAGACTGGGTCCTTATTTGCATAGAGTGTTTACACAGATTAAGTTTAACTCTGGGGATATCAAAGAGATATTTATTTCTGGTGTGGTGATAATGGGTCCTATTACATCTGTCCAGGAGAGTTTCAGAGCAGGATTTGCATTTAAGAACAGGGTTTTGTAAATGTAGTTGACACAAGAGAATTTGTGGAGTGAGATTATGTTTAGCATGTTTAGGGAGTTAAACAAGGGGGCTGAGTGTTGTCTGAAAGCAGAATTTGTTATTATTCTGATAGCAATTTTTGCTGGGTGATGATGGACTTGAGATGGTTTGCAGTGGTTGAACCCCATGCACAGATACCATAGTTAAGATAGGGATAGATTAGTGCAATATAGAGAGATGAGAGCAGAGTTAGGTACATATATCTGATTTTGGAGAGTATACCAACGTTTTAGAGACTTTCTTAGTTATGTGTTGTATGTGGGTACTGAAGTTGAGTCTCTTGTCTAGGAATAGGCCAAGAAACTTTCCATCATTTTATTGCTAATGTTTATTGTCTATCTGAAGCTGAATTGCATTTGTAGATTTGCTTCCAAATAAGATGTAGTAGGTCTTTTCTATGTTAAGTGTTAGTTTGTTGGTTGACATCCATAAGTGGACTTTTTTTAGTTCATTATTAACAACATTATTTAGTGTATGTGGGTTGGGGTTAGAGTAGATGAGGGTAGTATCATCAGCAAACAAAATAGGTTTCAGAATGTTAGAGACATTAGCAGATCATTGATGTATATAAGAAATAGGAGAGGTCCCAAGATGCTGCCCTGTGGCACTCCAACGGTTAGTAGTGGGAGAGGTTATATTATTGATGGTTACACATTGTGTCTATCACTAAGATAGGATTGGATATAGTCCAGTGCATGGCCTCGGATTCCATAATGATGGAGTTTAAGTAAGAGGTAATTGTGATTAACAGTATCAAAGGCCTTTCTCAGGTCAATGAAGAGTCCAATCGGAAACTCATTTTGTCAAGGGCTGAGTAAATTATATCAAGGGACTAATAATTGCATCGTTGGTACTCTTTTGGGAGCGGAAGCCAAACTGACAGGGGCTAAGAATGTCGAATTTTACGAGATAGGAGTAGAGCTGTTTGTAGATATTTTTTCAAATATTTTTGATAGTATGGGTAGGTTTGATATTGGTCTATAATTGTTATGTCTGCGGATTACCTCTTTATGAACTGGCGTTACTCTTGCTTTTTAAGGATATCGGGAAGGTATGACACTCAAGGGATTTGTTGAACAGCAGAGCTATAGGTGGCGCAAGGGCATGGGAGGCGCTCTTGTATACAATGGATGGGATTTCACTGATGTTCCCAGCTTTGGTTTTTAGTGAGTGTATGATGGACACAACATCTGTCGGGCTGACTGTGAAAGGAGAAGAGAGTTTGGATAGCTGCCTGAGAGATATGTGTTGATATGTGTCTGAGTCTGTGGGATTTTACTGGCAAGGTTAGCACCAACCGATGAAAAGAAGCTATTAAATTCATTCGCCATTTTAAATCAAATGACGGGTAAGGCCATCTTAGAGTGTTTATCTGGTTGTGGGAGTGTTGTTTAGTTCCTAGGATATTAGAGATGGTATTCCATGTGCTTTTCATGTTGCTTTTGCTTCTTTGAATCTAGTCTCATAATATGAAAGTTTATTTTTCTTATGATACTGGTAAGCACTGATGAGTTACTTTTAACTACTTCCTTTGTAACTAGGCCAATCCTAAATTTTTTTATTATGTTTGTTGATTGATTTAATTATGCACTTGTGAGCCACGGGTTATTTTTTCTTTTATCAGTTACTTGTTTGGTAAGGAGGGGACAGTGAGTAGTTGTCATGCTTTGGAGTTTTGGAGAAGAGGTTAGTTATGAGTTTATATCCTGTTGTATTATTAAATTCAGATTCCCAGGTTATATTGTGAAGTGCATTAGTAGAGATTGCCTAAAGCTGATTCACTGTGTAACCGAATAGGAGAGTTTCTTGGTTTCTGGTGGTATTGTGTCCATGTTTGCTATAAGGAAGGTAGGATAGTGGTCAGGTTTGTTTGTCATAAATTACCATCAGATGTAGGGAGCTGTTATATTAGTCACATAATTGATCCGGGTATGGCAGATGTTTGAGTGCCGGGGGGGCTTGGTGATATGTAAGGGATTAGCATACAGGGTAGCATGCTGTATACGGAAATGTCAAACATAATTGGCGTTGTTTTGAAGACACATTCATATTGTAATCACCACTCCCAGATATGTGATTTTTGTTGAGAATGTCTATTTATCATAAGATTCCTAATGTTTCTTCTGAGAATGAAGCTATATTGGTGATTAGGAAATCTATAGCTGGCACCGATAGTCAGGGAGGATTTAAGGGATTTACTGGAGAACTGGGCAAAGGTATATTCAACAATATCGTCTCTATCACTAATAACACTGTGGGCAGGAGTTGACCCTGAGCAGCCGTGGAGTGCGGACGTGTCCCTCCGTGACTGCTAGGGTAGTTAGCTGTTGGTCGCCAGGTGGCAGGGCGTAGCTGCCCCCCCAGTGTTGTTGCCTGGCTGGCGTTTTGCTGACGTGGCGGACCTGCGTTACGATGGGGGTCACCATCCCACCTGTATTGCGGGCTCAGTCTGTGGGCCTGGAATTTTCAAGCCGGGCTGGGTACCCGGAGATTGCACGGGCGTGTGAGCAGCTGCAGGTGCCTGTAATTGACATCTACGGTGTCGAGCTTGTGACGGCCCGTCGGGTGATTATCAAGTTCACTGAGGAAATGGCGTATAGTGCATTTCTCCGTAGGTACGAGGGGCGGACTCTGCCTCTACAGGATGGGAGGGCACTGTTTCCATCTCGGATCGGAGTGGTGCCCTCACCTACGTCAGTGTCCATGGGGCTCCGTTAGAGTTTCCAGAGGGTCTGCTCGGGCGGTATTTCGGCCGGTTTGGCGCCATTGAGAGTGTGCGTGTGAATGTGGTGTCTTCGAGCCCGCTTAAGGGCGTCCGAACGAACATTCGTACCCTGGGTATGAGGCTACGGGAGGATATTCCGTCCTCTGTGCGGCTGTTGGGGTACACAGTTCGTGTATTCTACGCCCGCCAGCCTAGGACATGTTATCGTTGTGGCCTGTCGGGCCATCAAGCTGCTGAATGTTCTGCGCCCGCCTCTGCACCTGTGAACCTCTTCAGTGAGGAGGACTTTCCGCCACTTCCTGTGGAAGAGGACGCCTCTCCAGCCGCGACTGCGCCCCCTGTGGTGGAAGTTCCCCCGAATGTCGCCGACCCAGTTCCGGATGTTGCGATGCACTCGGTGGATACTCCTGCTCCTGTCCCTGATGCTCCCGTGGGTCTTTCTGATGCTCTCCTCCTCACCGTCTGCGTGCCCGTCTTCGGTTTCTGCGCCTGGCCCTGCGTGCTCGCATGCGACCTCGCCTCGGGTCCAGGCTGCGCTGAGTGCTGAGGAGGCTGTGGGGCCTCCTGTTGTGTGTGGTCCGGTTCCCCCTGCGGTTGAGGCTGCTGCAGTCATGAGACGGGCGTTGGTCCGCACGGCTTGTGATGCCCGTGGTTCTGGGTCCGCCTCCGGTTCTGAGGATGTGCGCCCGGTGCCCAAGCGGTCCAAGCGTTCTTCTCCTGCATGGGCTGATGTGGAGTCTTCGGAGAGATGAGGTGGTGGTCGCTGACGTCCATGTACCTGCTGATGCACAGGATTGTGTGTATGATTCCCCTCCTGGTTCTTCTGTCGGCGGTTCCCCGCAGTGGGAGGTGGTTGCTCCTCCAGATGTTGGTGAGGGGGGTGCTGGTGAAGGCCGCGACCTAGTGTGTTACTTAAGAAGGATGTTCGGCGAGGGGAGCCCCTGCAGGTGTCCCGTCCGGTGGTTGCTGCGGAGCCCTGTGGGGCTGCAAAGGTTACGTGTGCGCTGCCCGTTGCCCGCGCCGGTAAAGGGAAGCACGTCCCGTTCATCTTGGCCTCCGGCGTGGAGCACGATGCGGTGACCAACCCTTGGTTGTTCGCTTTTATCCCCAAGTGCTGCCTGTTCCGTGGTGCCCCTCGACCGTCTGGGTTCCACGGGCTCAGGTATTGTTGAGAGTGTGCCGCTTTCGATGCCCGATCCTCGGACGTCCTTTCGTCGCCCTCTTACGGAAGTAATCCTGTTGGTGTGGGAGGCGTATTGTGTTCTTTTCCCGGCAGCGGAGTGGCCGGAAAAGTATGCGCAATCTTGATGGTTTATATAGAGTGTGTATTGGACTTATGTTCTGTGATGTTTATTTGCCCTTCAGGCCACTGTCCCTGTTAATTGTACTTTAGGCTATACCTTTTCATAAATTATGTTTCTTTGATTTATTGTATTATGTGCCCTTCTGGCTATGCTGTTTGCCCTCTTAAGTGCGGGGTTATTGTGCAGAACAATTTGTTTGTATACTTGTATTCCTTTCTTATTTTGTTATTATTATTATTATATTTGTTCTTTTTTCGGTTTATGTTGGTGCCTCTCCGTGTATGTTTGCGTGCTGTGCTGGTAGCCTTGTTCTGTTTATTACATGTTTGGAACCATTTCTGTGTTGTATTCCGATATGTTTGGCTTCTTTGTTGTGATTTGTTTGTATTCATGCTGTATGTTCTGTATTGTTTGTTCTGTTGTATTTGTTTGTATCTATTGTTGTATTTGTTCTGTAATTGTTGTATATTTTTTGTGTTATTGTTAATTTGTGGTCGGCCCTTCCGGCCGGCGTTTTTGTGTTTATGTACGTGTTTATGTCCTTTATGTTTTTGCTCGTGCTTTATTGTGCTGCTTGTTGCGTTTGTTTTGTTTTATTGTACTTATAAGCATGCTGCATGTAAAAATATAAATAATAAAAAAAAAAAAAAAATATCGCTTTGGGAGTAGGTGCACAGAACTGGTGCGGCATAGTCCATGACGGAGCGCACATAGGCGTGTACATCATTTTAAGCACGGCAATAGAGGCTCCATGTCCATTCCAGGTCATAGCTTTCAGTGCCCTGAGTCGACTTTTGCATGTCCTATGAGTTGATTGAGCTCCTCTTTCTTCCCCTTGTTAGAGCCGACAGTAACGCCAAGATACCGATAGTGGTCAACCCATTCAAGTGTTACACCATTAATTTGCAGTTCTTCATTTGCTCTCCGCTTGTGATGGGAGTATGCCTTCGTCTTGTTTGTGGAGAGAGTGAAACCGAGCTCAATACACTTCCTTCCAAGGAGTTCAATGGACTGTTCAATTTTTCCCAAGGTGGGAGCTTGTATTAGGACATCATCTGCATATCCCACTTGTTGTGTTCCTTCCGGAAAATCAATATTTGCAATGGCATTCATAAGTACATTGATTAGTGTAGGGCTTAAGACTCCGCCTTGGGGGGTCCCGAGTTCCATATCATTGTTCTGGAGACTGCTCCATTGAAGCAAACCTTGGCTTTCCTTCCTGTGAGGTAGTCTTCAACCCATTTCATGAGTCTCCCCTTTACACCCATGCATGCAAGCTCGTCTAGGATCGCAATCCCCTGTGCTTGTCGAAGGCTCCTTTGATGTCCACAATACAGAGTACCTAGCCGGTCATTAGCCAAGTAATTAACTATACAATTTGCTGTGCTCCGTCCTTTAACAAATCCATTGACCCCCTCCCCTAACCAAATTGTAGGTGGATACAGTCACTGTGTGCTCCACTACTCACTCTTATTTTGTATAATGTTCTAGGAATTTTCTTGTAGATATTGTCCAGGTACTCCCCCAGTTCTAAAGAGTGTTCACTGGTGATAAAGATAATTCAATAAGGTGTCCTGAGCTAAATAATGTTCGCTAAGGATCCGTCACAGTTGTTCACTGTGTTGTAAACAAACGGGAAGTGCCGCGGGGTGTGAGCGCTTCTCTCCAAGCCATCGCCCCCCCCCATGCTCCAGGGCACGGTAGCCTTCTATGAATATTGATTGATTATTTTTACTGTCTAGACTTATGATTGAGATAAGATGTGATTATAATATAATTAGATATAGGATTTAAAGATTATAAGTAGTACTTGATAGTAGCACTGATTCTTATAAGGATTCGATTATAATCCCTATCAGAAATTGATTAATGTTCCAATAGTTTTTTAATTAATAATCCTTCTAGAAACTTCTGGATCCTTGAGAGATCATGCACAAAGTCACGTAGGCATCTATAGGGCACTATATGGCGTACGTGATCATAGTGGCATTATCATCTAGGATCAAGATGTATAATGATTTGGATATGATTTGATACAATTTTGATTTGATTTAGATATGATTTTAGAAATAATACATTTCTTAGATGATTATTAGATATGGTGGGTAAAATTTCCCACATCCTCAGGCTTGGCCAGAACCAGCCTAGCCTGAGAACACGGTGCTATGCAACCTCAGGCTAGGCCAGGACAAGCCTAGCCTGAGGACACTGTGCTACGCGTCTTCAGGCTAGGTGAGAACCAGCCTAGCCTAAGCACCCGATGCTACACGTCCTCAGGCTAGGCCAGGATCAGCCTAGCCTGAAGACACGGTGTTATGCATCCTCAGGCTAGGCCAGGACCAGCCTAGCCTGAGGACATGGTGCTATGCGTCCTCAGGCTAGATGAGGACCAGCCTAGCCTAAGGACACGATGCTACGCGTCCTCAGGCTAGGCCAGGACCAGCCTAGCCTAAGGACACGATGCTACGCGTCCTCAGGCTAGGCCAGGACCAGCCTAGCCTCAGGACACGATGCTACGCATCCTCAGTCTAGGTGAGGACCAGCCTAGCCTGAGGACACGATGCTACGTGTCCTCAGTCTAGGTGAGGACCAGCCTAGCCTGAGGACACGATGCTACGTGTCCTCAGGCTAGGCCAGGACCAGCCTAGCCTGAGGACACGGTGCTACGCGTCCTCAGGTTGCTCTTGAGGATATATAGCCCTAGTGGTGCCCATGGGTTGTGCCCACCATTATGACCCCCCACTGTACCACCTTCCTGACCCATTGTCGCCCCTGGTGTAGGTGGTGGGCACTGTTGTACCACCATTATGACCCCCACTGTACCACCTTCCTGACCCATTGTCGCCCCTGGTGCAGGTGGTGGGCACTGTTGGAGCAACACCCGCCTGTTCGTTTGACAACCTGCGAGAGATCGGGACGGTGGCGAAGGAATTTCATTTATGGCACCACGTCGACGCCGCGTACGCTGGTGAGTGCCATGTGTGCCCCTGTGTCCCCCTGTGTGCCCCTGTGTCCCCATGTGTGCCCCTGTGTCCCTATGTGTGCCCATGTGTCCCCATGTGTGCCCCTGTGTCTCCATGCATGACCCATGTGTCCTATTTGTGCTTGTTATTAGGTTGTTGATTGGATATTGCTTGGGTCTAGAGAGATACACAGTCTGACTTCTTGGACTTTATTAGTTGTGGCAGTAGAATATATATCCAGCACACTAGGGTCCCGAGGTCCCGCTCTAATCTAGGTATGTGTGGTACTGGCGGCCTACATGAAAGCGGCTACTGCACTGCTTAGGCTGCTCTGCTCCGAGGAATGACGTCATGGGCCCACTGACCACAGACGTGGCTATACACTAATCGTCCTTGAAGTTATAGGATAACACCACTTAGACACGCTACCAAGTCAGCGTTCCGTGTCGACAGTCTCTGGCTAGCTAGTTACAATGATACTGAAGGACCCTCGGTGGCATACAATAATAGTTTACATGTAAAGTTTCAGATTAAACATTAAAAGGTGGATCAGGTATGAATTAATAATAACACCGCTCGGTATGTGCACAAAAATTAAAACATAATTTACTCAGTGAAAAATCATGGTAACAATGCATCAACTGGAGCAAGAGCATGAAGAACATAAGCATGTCTAAGCATTAGGTATGGACAATAGAACTCAAAGTATTGCCTAAAGCAAAATTATGAACATCATGTATTAATGGCATGTGCTTGGAAAATAATAAAGACAATTATCTGCTCAAATGGATCAAGAGTTATGACCTAACAACCACAGTGAATTTCACAAATAGATAACAAGATAAAAAATTCATGTACAACATCTCTGTGACCTTTGGTTTGAAGTAATGCAGCACTTAAGCCTACATCACTAGCATCTGTGACCAACATAAAAGATTTAGAAAACTCTGGGTTCCTAAGGACAGGTGACGAGGTCAATGCTGCTTTGAACTTTCTGAATGACTGTTCTTGGGCTTCTTCCCAAACAAAGGGTTCATCTTTTCTTTGCAACTTGTACAGTGGAGTAGGTATAATAGAGAATCCAGCAATAAATAAACGATAAAATCCTACAAAAACCTGTGAACTGTTTCACGGCTTCTGTATTACGAGCCGTTGGAAAATCACGGGCAGCAATCATTTTGTATTCATCCAAGGTAATACCTGAAGGGGTGACTGTATGACCTAGGAAATTATTCTTCTCCTTTAAAAATGAGCACTTTGAAAGTTTTCATTTTTAAATTTGCTTCTGCGAGCTTTGCAAGTACTTTCTCAAGGTTCTGGAAGTGAGTCTGAACATCTTGCGACATGATTATGAGATCATCAAGATACACCAGAAGAGTACTACCTATCAATCTACGAAATAGGTTCACCATGAGTCTTGAAAAGGTTATTGGGCTGCTTTGCAAACCAAATGGCATTCTCTTGAAATGAAAATGACCATTAGGATGCTATGGAAGACAAACAAAACGCTGATGTAATTTACACAGATTTCGCAAAAGCTTTTGATAAACGTGACCATGGTGTTATTGCCCATAAAATGCGCTCAAAAGGAATTACCGGAAAAGTAGGCAGATGGATCTACAATTTCCTGACCAACAGAACCCAATGTGTAATAGTCAACAAAATAAAATCCAACCCGTCAACCGTTAAGAGCTCAGTCCCCCAGGGTACTGTGCTTGCTCCAGTACTTTTTCTCATCCTTATATCGGACATAGACAAGAACACAACCTATAGCACTGTATCATCCTTTGCAGATGACACTAGGATCTTCATGAGAGTAGGCAACATAGAGGACACGGCGAACCTCCAGTCAGATGTAGATCAGGTCTTTCTATGGGCTACAGAAAATAATATGGTGTTTAACGAAGACAAGTTCCAGCTCATGCGCTATGGAAAAAATGAAAATATAAAAACGGAAACCACGTACAAAACTCAGGCAAATCATAACATAGAACGAAAAGGCAATGTAAAGGATCTGGGTGTACTCATGTCGGAAGACCTTACCTTTAAAGAACACAATAAAGTAGCCGTCACAACTGCAAGAAAAATGACAGGTTGGATAACAAGAACTTTTCACACTAGAGATGCTATACCGATGATGACACTTTTCAAAACGCTTGTGCTCTCTAGAGTGGAGTACTGCTGCACAATGACAGCCCCTTTCACTGCTGGTGAAATTGCTGACCTGGAGAGCGTGCAGAGATCCTTTACTGCTAGAATCCACTCGGTAAAACATCTAAACTATTGGGACCGACTAAAGAGCCTAAATCTGTATTCCCTTGAGCGCAGGCGGGAGAGATACATAATAATTTACACGTGGAAAATATTAGAGGGGCTGGTCCCAAACCTGCACACAGAAATAACATCACATGAGACCAGAAGACATGGCAGGATGTGCAGAATACCCCCGTTGAAAAGCAGAGGTGCAACTGGTACTCTGAGAGAGAACTCTATCAACATCAGAGGCCCGAGACTGTTCAACACGCTTCCACTACACATAAGGGACATAACTGGCAAACCCCTCACAGTGTTCAAGAGAGAACTGGATAAGCACCTCCAAAGGATACCTGATCAACCAGGCTGTGACTCATACGTCAGGCTGCGAGCAGCCGCGTCCAACAGCCTGGTTGATCAGTCCAGCAACCAGGAGGCCTGGTCGATGACCGGGCCGCGGGGACGATAAGCCCCGGAAGCACCTCAAGGTATCCTCAAGGTATCAAGGTAGGGGGTATTAAAGGCTGTCAACTGTTTACTTTCCTCATCGAGTGGGATTTGCCAGAATCCCCGCAACAAATCTAACATTGAAAATACTTTGTTTCGCCCTATGCTTTGCAGCAAATTATTTAAGACTGGAAGCGGGAAACGGTCAGTATGGTTACTCTGTTAAGCTTCCAGTAGTCAATTACCGGTCTCCATGTCCCATCTCGTTTTGGTACAAAAATCAATGTAGCGTTCCATGGTGAATTGCTCGATTCAATTACATCATTCTGTACCATTTCCACTATAAGACTATCAGCTTCTGCTCTCTAAGAATGCGGTAAACGGTAAGCTGGAACATAAATTGGTGTTGTACGTTGCTCAAGGGGAATTTTATGTGATGAGAGGAGTGAGACCTAACTTTTCCCCAGGTAGAGCGATGACTGTTCTGTTCTTATTTAAAATTTCCCAAAGTTGAACCACATAGTCAGGGAAATCTGTAGGAGTGAGGTGTAGTGCTTGCATCTCTGGCCGAGGTCCCCGTTCTCCTGGTGTGAGTGTACGCACTGTGTGTTCCGCTCACACATCGTCCACCAGCGCAGGCGATGAGTCACAATAACGTGGCTAAAGTATGTTGACCAGACCACACACTAGAAGGTGAAGGGACGACGACGTTTCGGTCCGTCCTGGACCATTCTCAAGTTGATTGTCGACTTGAGAATGGTCCAGGACGGACCGAAACGTCGTCGTCCCTTCACCTTCTAGTGTGTGGTTTGGTCATTATCCACCACTCGCACTGGTAACGAGTAGTTTTAGTTTACTTCATTTATTATGCACCCCATACCCATCTTGTGGGCGGTAGTGGAAAGGGTTACAGAGGCACATAATGGGCTCAGGGACTGAACCCCACAATTCATTTAGCTAAGCAAGTTACAATCTTGATGAGCTAGTTACAAAATTCAATATAAGTCGTCACATCAACAATGGGTTCGAGATCGATCACAAGTACTGTTTCTAAATTAAGCAACTGACATATGTGGAGAGCTAGTGTCAAAATTGGTATGTTTGTCCTGCACACCGCCCCCCATCCAGTGGGCAGCGGTGGATAGGTTACAATCACTTAGTTACTACCTACAGTTTGCAAACTGGGGATATTTGGCTAAAATTTCTGGTAGCAGAAATAAATATTTTGAATGAAATATTTACACATCGTTGGAACATTCGTTATAGAATTGTCTCTGAATTTACGTATTTTTTTCGCACTCCATCACATAGTGACGGAGGGTGTGCGAATAATTGTGTTGACACAGTTTACATTTGGTCAGGTCTACATCGGCAGATAATAAGAATTCCCAGAGATACTTGTAACCGAGTCTAAGCCGAGCAGCAGTAACATCTAGAAGTCTGCTGATTTTATTGGATGATCCATAGATGTGTGGCTCCTCTTGCATGATAGTATGATGATAGATGGAATTACTGGTGTCGATTTCACTTTGCGTCAGATCTACAAGATTTTGTTGAAGTTCTCGGTGTACTGCTGCTCTCAGATTGCTCATTGACAATCCAAGGTTACACTCAACGGCTCCTTTAAAGGCAGATTCTTTGGCTAACTCATCAGTTCTATCATGCATTCGGAGGCCAACATGAGATGGAGATCACATGAAATGGACTCTGTTACCATCTTTAATAATTTTGTTGTATTTGTGTCTAGCTTCGGACACGAGCATGTTACAGTTATGTCTTAAAGAGTTGAGAGCATTTAAGGATGATAAGGAGTCACTTACAATTAATGTATCAAGTTTGGAGACTTGTACACATTTCAGTGCAAGGAGCAAGGCAAATAGTTCGGTCTGAAAGGTAGAGGCCCAGTTGTTTATACGGACTCCCCACTCAAAGTACAAGCCATCGCCCATTGTCAGAACAACTGCACTTCCAGCTGCACCCGTGGTGCGGTGTAGGGAACCATCAGTGTATATGATTTGAGGGAGAGAATGCTCTGTGGACAGAGCATCAATATGGCTTAAGGCGTTGAGCTTTGCCTCAAGACGAAGCTTGGGCTGATCTCTAATTTGCTTCTTGGGTGGAAAGGGAGGGATTAAAACCGGAAAGGGTGTAATCTCCCACGGTGCAGGAAAATGCCGTTGTTGTTTATCTTGGTACAAATTATAAACCTGATACATTCTGAGTTGAGTTGCAGTTTTAGTTATCCATTTGGAACAATGCTGACCTTCAACAAAGAAATTCTGGAGGGCTTCTGAGCAAGGGTTAGGATGAGTTAGGCTAAGCATTTTTACGGTAGCGAGTAATTGGCAAAATCTACAACGTGGGTGCCAGACTGAAGATGGATGTCAGCACAACTAGTGTTTGCAACGTACTATGTAGCAGTACCGTCCTGCACTACGTGTCAGGAGGGTTCAGCAAACGTACCGCTCACTTTACATGTTTCACTTTTTGCAATGATATTCGACAACTCAGGCACTCCATGAATCTTAACTCTTACTCTTGTGAGACAATGAGAGTGCAGCACAGTGTCAGCAGCTGTGGAACCACTAACTTCAGAGATGGAAGCCACTAGGCGAGCATAAGATTTTGCGTTGTCGTGAATTCGTTAGGGCGTCCCCATCCAGAAAGTCTCGATACTCACTCTCCTGAGCAACTGTACAACTACGCTGCTTCAATTGATTGCCTGTTTCCTTGGGTATGCTGCTGCAACAATGATCTGACAACCTAATGCTAGCAAGTTGGCTGTCGATAAAATTAATATAATGTATTTTATTGTTGAATGCGTGACCCATCTTATACATACTGCAAAGTGGTATGACACGATCCTTGATACTAGTGATCCAATGATGGGGGAAACGATACAATATTTTCATCAATCATGGTGTACAAACCTAAGAGAATGTCACAAGAAAAATAGATACTGTCAACAACTAGGCATGTTATAGACAACGTGATATCATTTAACTTGAGTGGGCGCTTAATTTCCCCTTTAACTGTTACTTTATTTCCTGAAACATCCTTCAGAAAAGGTACAGGTGATTTTCTTACTGTGACAGAGTGCTTACTTGAAATATCTATAAGAGCTGAAGGCTTGACAGTACTTATTTTAGCACCTGTACCAATAAAAAACTTTTAGTCCTTTACCATGTACAAGGGCTGATACTGGTGGACCATCACTTGAAACTGTACAATTCACTGCTTGTAGTTTATGTGGCCTAGGTTGTCTGTGTCTTGTCTGGGTCAAATTCACTCGGGTTCTGTCAACATCTACAACTGGTCTATTGTCAGTGTCCTCCGCTGTCAAGTGTCCAAATCTGTTTTGGGTAACTACTGAGTACACAGGGAGGGCACTAGGGTTTGCTAGCTTGAATTGGTTAAAGGGAGGCTTTGCAAGTTTCCCGACGACGTGAAATGACCATTCTGATCTTCAGGGTTTCGTGATCTGGTATTGTATTTTGACTGATTAATGTAGCTGTGAGATTTTTTTCTACGCCTACCTCCCTTAGGAGGTGGACTTCAAGTTTAAAGGCTGCACAAGGCAGTTAAGCATGAGTCCAATAGAAAAAAGAAAAGCTTGAGCAAACGGCCAGGCTTCCACCACTAGGGTGAAAACCTGTCCACATAGGCCGCTGGTTCCTCCTAGTTAAACAGGACGTTAAAACTAATAAAGGGTAACAGACGGGTTCTCATAATCAAATATTTATATTTGATGTGGCGCTATGAATTGGAATTCGAATTCCCAAGAACAGCCGTCATATCAAAAGATCACATCAACATCAATCGTATAAAGCAGAACATGGGTGGAAAAGGATGGTTGAAGGGTTGACATCAAAGACCGTTTTCTATAAATAAACAATTTATTAATAACAAGAGACTAAACTACTACAACATCGAGTTTACTTTAATGTCCATCCAGTGGCACTATAACCAACAGCTAACTAGCAACCCTTGCTGTGTGGCTGCATACTGAACTAACCTGAACACAGGTGTGCCCACTGACGACGCAATATTGCAAATCAAAAAAATATCACAGACTAAGTTACACCAAAGAGAGCGATTTATTACGTTAATGTCTATCAAGTGGCACTTGTAACACAGCTATTCAACAGCCCCTCGAGAAATGACAGCAGGCTCCATCTTGCTGTCACTTCGGGCTGACAAGTGAACTAACTGAACAATGATGCCCACTGATGAGACAAGCTTGCAATGAATATTGTCACGGCTTCACAGTGAACAGATACTATAATCACAATCTTATGAGTTCTCCAACCATTACAGGAGAGACCCACGTAACTAGGCGGGTAGTCCAACAGTGACTCCCCCCCCCCTATCACAACTTAATGTGAACACTCTTTGCAATCCCCTGCAAGAAGTTGCACTGTAAACAGTAAACAAAGCCAGGCAAGGTGGGATTCTGAGACACTTCTCCAGTAATCCCTAAGTTACTTTACTCTCGTCACCAGACGATAAACAAAAGAAAATTGCCGTAATCAATTACAAAAATTGATTATGTGATTAATTACGTTAATTGACTGATCACAGCAGTCAGCAACAAAGTACTACGTTAATCACAAACACTTGTCTCTCTTAGACAACAACTTGATGGTACTCTACGTTAATCATCAACACTTGTCTCTCTTAACACAAGTCATCTTGTTAACAATGACTCAAAGTCTCTCTTACATTACATCACACTTGACTCCTTGCAAGTATTCAGTTAGTAATTCTTAATTAATGTCAAACGGACAACTAATTAAATCCCCATCGAGTTATGTTAACTAAGCCTACCACTAACTTGGTAGCTTCTCAACAGTCTATGACAAAATTTACTTTAATGAGTGTTAATTACCCTAATTAACCCTGAGCAATTAATTAACTGTCACCAGGACCGATAATTAATCATACATAAATACGTCTCACTCCGCACTGCCTAAGTAGGTCTCATCAAACACTGTGAATTCACGGGTGAGGAGTTAATTACTCCACTAATTAACAAGAGTGCATCTTAATCCACTGTCACTAGACAGGATATGATTAATATAACGAGTTACGCTAGCTCCATGACCTCACTTTACTGAGTCATCTGAGTCATTAAGACCCCTGACACCTCGACTAATTATCATGAGCTATACTAATTGCTATACCCTGCTATATGCTATAATTGCTATCATTGAGCTAATTATCAATTGCTATACCCCAGAAAGGTAATTAGTCTCGAGCAAATTACGTTAACACAAATACTGACAGACTCTGACAGATCCTCTCCCACTACGTGAATTCATGATGAGAATGCTAATTACATAATTAGCTAGAGTGGTCAATTAGTTGTCACACGGACAATTAATTGCACCGGAAACGTATCTCAACAAGCTCAACACTGTTCTCCTTTAACAGCTCTCACTCACTCATCAAGAAATGTGCAACCCTTATAATGTTAATTCCCATTAATTAACTCACTGAATCCTTAAGTCCTCAACACAACTTATAGAATACAAAGTAACCCCAGTGTTACATAGGTCACACTTACAGTGGCATGCATAACAACATAAATGCACAGCCCACATACGGTTGCAGTTACTGCAACACGTTAATTACTGTACCCACAAACAGTAATGACACACGGTTAGGCAACAACAAAAGTATACCAATATTACTGCCCCCCTCTAATCTTGCAACCGTTGCAAGGGACTACTGTGAGCAATCACTACTACTTCAGCAAGGCACTTTACGTTAATATAAAACCCCGTCGCTACGTGGACAGCTGGCACTAATTCTTTTAATTAGGCAATTAACAAATCAATTGCCTGCTCTCATTAAATACTGTGAATTCCCTTGAATAATCAAAGAGGCCCATGAAATCCTCAACACAGTTCCTAGGGCAGTAATATTGTATACCTGATAACAACACTGCACAAACCTGCCACATAATGATGCCGTCAGCATGCCCCACATGCTATTGACGTCATTAGGCAATCAGTCAGCAATCACATCTACTGACTCACCACACAACACAGTACATACATATACATGCAAATGAAACACATGGACATGGCATTCACATAATCAATGAAAATTATATCACCAGATAAAATTATACATAATTATACAGACCTCAGGGTATCCACTGACAACCCAGCAACACTGGCCTGCCTACCTCTACAATGATATAATTAACATGCGGCAACATGGCATTAATCTAGACTGAACGATTATATAGAATCAACAGAACTGGATCACTTATATGATAAATCTCTACACTGACCGGTTACATACTCGAGTCAGTCTACACACAACATATATCTATATATATCTACATGTGGTACTGTGTACAACATCCATCTGCAGGTTCATCACAACCAGTCACCTGGACGTCAGTATAGACACCTGTCTCTCAGCTGCTTCCCTCGCCTGGCGGGGCTATGGGACAACACAGCTGTTACCGAAATTAACACAGTTCTGAGACACTGTAACAATTAGTACTGTACTCACGTTTTCCACTCATTTCATTCATTTCCCCGTCACTACCTCACTGGCTTGCAGAACACCTAGCTCGCTCCACGTGCGTCGCCTAGGTGTGGCCCAAGGGGTGGCCAAAGCATGTGGCCACTGCGTGGCCCTACGAGTGGCCACGGGTAGCGCGGGGCGTCACAGCGCCCCACCCGGACGAAGGTGGTGCGAGGTTGGCCAGGGGGTGAGCAGCACATGGGTGGCGCGCGGGTGGCCCACGGGCGGGTGGCCAGGGTGGCTGGCGCCCACAGGCATACACACGTGGATGGGAGATTACCTTACACCCCCATCATACCAGAGCATGCCTCGCTCGTACACTGGGTGTGATAATGCGGCGTCACCACATGTTCACAGCCAGGTGGAATTCAAAGTCCAACGGGGGCCTGTAATATCACCACAATTACACTAGGGGGCCCTGCCCTTAGTCCACCAATTATCCATTAACATAGACAGGATACTGGAACCATCTGTTACACCATGAGGCTCTGCCAGCTGCCTCATGGGTGAACACTGTCTCTGAGTTTTTTTTTTCTGTTCCTACCATATTCTTTGGCCCCATTTCACGCAAATTGGGCCTCGACACAACCCATGATGGCAGGATTGCCATGCACGATGAGTAAATAGGGATGACACAGCAATTAACGGGGGGTGGAGGTGGCAGCTGCCACCCCCACCCAACCACTTCCACCTCAGCTTGCCGCGCAGCTCAAACTGAAGATTTGGAGGGCTAGCGAAACTCAAATGCCCATCTCTCCCCCCTACCTTGTCTTGACCAATCAGCAAAAAGCCGGCACAGCTGTATGGTGCCGCTCCCAATCACAGCTGTTCGCGCCAAAACTCAGCTAAAGGCGGAGGTGCCGCTACCAATCATAGACACCCTCACCCTGAGGCGTCCTGTGACGTCACACAGAGGGGGCAGCCCTAAGACAGTGTCTGCCTGTCTCATATGGTGGGGGGGGGGAGGCGACGTTCACCCCACTGTTCCCCCACCTCTAAAACCGTTTGAGAGTCAAGTATCCACACATACCACTCACTCTCAAATCTTATCCCATTTCAAACCCGTCCTCGCAAATTTGTATAGTCAATATTGGCTTATTAAATACGTGCATAGGTGACATACTAAACATAATAGTTTACCTTGAAAAGCTTCATAGAAAACACCGACCTTACCTAACCTTGTTAGTATGTTAAGATAAGCATCTTATTGCTTCGTAATTACAATTGTTACTTAACCTATTATAGGTATAGGTTAATTAATAATTGTAATTACGAAGCAATAAGATGCTTATCTTAACATACTAAGTAGGTTAGGTAAGGTCGGTGTTTTCTATGAAGCTTTTCAAGGTAAACTATTATGTTTAGTATGTTACCTATGCACGTATTTAATAAGTCAATATTGACTATACGAATTTGAGAGGACGGGTTGCCCATTTCACAGAAACAGGAAAAATTCTGTAACTCTCTCTACAGAGCAATCACTGACCTCTAGCCAGTCTTAAACGACAGTCCTTATAACATTAGCTTTCATCCAACACCACACAAGGCATGTAGTCTGAAAACTTCTTGTCTAGAGTCCCTAGAGCGACTCTAGCCTAATCTAGGAAACTAGAAAAACTAGCTGAGGGAATCTTCATTCCCTCACAGTAGCTACGAGAATATTTATACTGTCTTGGACACTGTGCGCCTTGCCAAGACTGACTATGGAAGCTACAAAGTGGAGATGACCTTTACCGAGCTCTACAATTTGCAGTGTCTTGACCAATTTGTTTATGATACTTGCAATATGGGAGCCTAGAGTTATTAGAATGACTAGAAGACTGAGAAAATTGTCTGGGGGGGGGTGATGATCTAGGTGCGGACCAACAATCCTTTGCCAGGTGATTAGTCTTACCACAATGCCAACACGAGGCATTGGTTGATCGTGAACTATAGCGTTGTGGCAACTTATAAGCAGAATAATTTGACTGCGGGCTAAGACCATTGGTGCAGTTCTGCGACCAAACATTTTGTAAGTTTGTGGAAAGATGTGCTGAGAGCTTTTTACTATATTTACAGTATCTGATGGTGGTAACAATTGAGCATTTCTGGGAGCCAACTTATCTGCTGCATTATTCATGGCCTCAAATCCTTCCCCAATTTCGTGTTGAGATCCAAAATTTTGTTGCTCTAGGATAGGTTTAGTGTGCTCTGGGGCAAAATGCATTAAAGTCCCAAATGCTATCATTTTGGCCATTGCTACTAGGGTCAGTGATTTGTTATTATCCACCAATGATGAACTCAACATAGCAGTCTCTAAGGCATACAAATACTGATCTAGACAGCTAGTAAATGCATTACATGATTCACCAGACTGCATGGAAGAAGATGGTGGCAATGTTCTTAACTAACCTATATGGGTCGCCGTCTCCTTGTTAACAAAGCGACTGCGGAAGAAATCCTTAAAGTCGGCCCATGACTGGAGGCTAACAATGGCTTTCTCATCAACTACAAAACAGGCATCCCATTTAGTGGTGTCAACAGATGACCTGGCAATTGCTAAGTAATCATCATCAGAAGACTCTGAAAAACAAGTTTTGGCCTTTGCTTCAACTTTGCTAAACCATGATTCCAATAAGCGAGATTCTCCGGCAAAAAGTGGAATAGCCATCTCTTGCACGGAGCGCTGGACAGTACGAGCAATTGCTCCATTTGAGTCAGAAGGAGATGCAACAGTGGCAAGCATTATCACTAAGGTAGAGTGTGCTTGGGAGCGCATTATCACTAAGGTAGAGTGTGCTTGGGAGCGCATTATCACTAAGGTAGAGTGTGCTTGGGAGCACATTATCACTAAGGTAGAGTGTGCTTGGGAGCGCATTATCACTAAGGTAGAGTGTGCTTGGGAGCGCATTATCACTAAGGTAGAGTGTGCTTGGGAGCACATTATAACTAAGGATGAGTGTGCTTGGGAGCGCATTATAACTAAGGATGAGTGTGCTTGGGAGCACATTATAACTAAGGATGAGTGTGCTTGGGAGCATATTATCACTAAGGTAGAGTGTGCTTGGGAGCACATTATCACTAAGGTAGAGTGTGCTTGGGAGCGCATTATCACTAAGGTAGAGTGTGCTTGGGAGCACATTATAACTAAGGATGAGTGTGCTTGGGAGCACATTATAACTAAGGTTGAGTGTGTGCTTGGTAGCACATTATCACTAAGGTTGAGTGTGCTTGGGAGCACATTATCACTAAGGTTGAGTGTGTGCTTGGGAGCACATTATCACTAAGGTTGAGTGTGCTTGGGAGCATATTATCACTAAGGTAGAGTGTGCTTGGGAGCACATTATCACTAAGGTAGAGTGTGCTTGGGAGCGCATTATCACTAAGGTAGAGTGTGCTTGGGAGCACATTATCACTAAGGTAGAGTGTGCTTGGGAGCACATTATCACTAAGGTAGAGTGTGCTTGGGCACGCATTATCACTAAGGTTGAGTGTGCTTGGGAGCGCATTATCACTAAGGTTGAGTGTGCTTGGGAGCACATTATCACTAAGGTAGAGTGTGCTTGGGAGCGCATTATCACTAAGGTAGAGTGTGCTTGGGAGCACAGTATCACTAAGGTAGAGTGTGCTTGGGAGCACATTATCACTAAGGTAGAGTGTGCTTGGGAGCGCATTATCACTAAGGTAGAGTGTGCTTGGGAGCACATTATCACTAAGGTAAAGTGTGCTTGGGAGCGCATTATCACTAAGGTAGAGTGTGCTTGGGAGCACATTATCACTAAGGTAGAGTGTGCTTGGGAGCACATTATCACTAAGGTAAAGTGTGCTTGGGAGCGCATTATCACTAAGGTAGAGTGTGCTTGGGAGCACATTATCAATAAGGTAGAGTGTGCTTGGGAGCACATTATCACTAAGGTAGAGTGTGCTTGGGAGCACATTATCACTAAGGTTGAGTGTGCTTGGGAGCACATTATCACTAAGGTAGAGTGTGCTTGGGTGCACATTATCACTAAGGTAAAGTGTGCTTGGGAGCGCATTATCACTAAGGTAGAGTGTGCTTGGGAGCGCATTATCACTAAGGTTGAGTGTGTGCTTGGGAGCGCATTATCACTAAGGTAGAGTGTGCTTGGGAGCACATTATAACTAAGGTTGAGTGTGCTTGGGAGCACATTATAACTAAGGTAGAGTGTGCTTGGGAGCACATTATCACTAAGGTAGAGTGTGCTTGGGAGCACATTATCACTAAGGTTGAGTGTGTGCTTGGGAGCACATTATCACTAAGGTAGAGTGTGCTTGGGAGCACATTATCACTAAGGTTGAGTGTGCTTGGGAGCACATTATCACTAAGGTAGAGTGTGCTTGGGAGCACATTATCACTAAGGTAGAGTGTGCTTGGGAGCACATTATCACTAAGGTAGAGTGTGCTTGGGAGCGCATTATCACTAAGGTAGAGTGTGCTTGGGAGCGCATTATCACTAAGGTAGAGTGTGCTTGGGAGCGCATTATCACTAAGGTTGAGTGTGCTTGGGAGCGCATTATCACTAAGGTAGAGTGTGCTTGGGAGCGCATTATCACTAAGGTAGAGTGTGCTTGGGAGCGCATTATCACTAAGGTAGAGTGTGCTTGGGAGCACATTATCACTAAGGTAAAGTGTGCTTGGGAGCGCATTATCACTAAGGTAGAGTGTGCTTGGGAGCACATTATCACTAAGGTAGAGTGTGCTTGGGAGCACATTATCACTAAGGTAGAGTTGCTTGGGAGCACATTACACTAAGGTAGAGTGTGCTTGGGCACGCATTATCACTAAGGTTGAGTGTGCTTGGGAGCGCATTATCACTAAGGTTGAGTGTGCTTGGGAGCACATTATCACTAAGGTAGAGTGTGCTTGGGAGCGCATTATCACTAAGGTAGAGTGTGCTTGGGAGCACAGTATCACTAAGGTAGAGTGTGCTTGGGAGCACATTATCACTAAGGTAGAGTGTGCTTGGGAGCGCATTATCACTAAGGTAAAGTGTGCTTGGGAGCACATTATCACTAAGGTAAAGTGTGCTTGGGAGCGCATTATCACTAAGGTAGAGTGTGCTTGGGAGCACATTATCACTAAGGTAGAGTGTGCTTGGGAGCACATTATCACTAAGGTAAAGTGTGCTTGGGAGCGCATTATCACTAAGGTAGAGTGTGCTTGGGAGCACATTATCAATAAGGTAGAGTGTGCTTGGGAGCACATTATCACTAAGGTAGAGTGTGCTTGGGAGCACATTATCACTAAGGTAGAGTGTGCTTGGGAGCACATTATCACTAAGGTTGAGTGTGCTTGGGTGCACATTATCACTAAGGTAGAGTGTGCTTGGGTGCACATTATCACTAAGGTAGAGTGTGCTTGGGAGCGCATTATCACTAAGGTAGAGTGTGCTTGGGAGCGCATTATCACTAAGGTTGAGTGTGTGCTTGGGAGCGCATTATCACTAAGGTAGAGTGTGCTTGGGAGCACATTATAATTAAGGTTGAGTGTGCTTGGGAGCACATTATAACTAAGGTAGAGTGTGCTTGGGAGCACATTATCACTAAGGTCGAGTGTGCTTGGGAGCACATTATCACTAAGGTTGAGTGTGTGCTTGGGAGCACATTGTCACTAAGGTAGAGTGTGCTTGGGAGCACATTATCACTAAGGTTGAGTGTGCTTGGGAGCATATTATCACTAAGGTAGAGTGTGCTTGGGAGCACATTATCACTAAGGTAGAGTGTGCTTGGGAGCGCATTATCACTAAGGTAGAGTGTGCTTGGGAGCGCATTATCACTAAGGTAGAGTGTGCTTGGGCGCGCATTATCACTAAGGTTGAGTGTGCTTGGGAGCGCATTATCACTAAGGTTGAGTGTGCTTGGGAGCGCATTATCACTAAGGTAGAGTGTGCTTGGGAGCGCATTATCACTAAGGTAGAGTGTGCTTGGGAGCACATTATCACTAAGGTAAAGTGTGCTTGGGAGCGCATTATCACTAAGGTAGAGTGTGCTTGGGAGCACATTATCACTAAGGTAGAGTGTGCTTGGGAGCACATTATCACTAAGGTAGAGTGTGCTTGGGAGCACATTATCACTAAGGTAGAGTGTGCTTGGGAGCACATTATCACTAAGGTAGAGTGTGCTTGGGAGCGCATTATCACTAAGGTAGAGTGTGCTTGGGAGCACAGTATCACTAAGGTAGAGTGTGCTTGGGAGCACATTATCACTAAGGTAGAGTGTGCTTGGGAGCACATTATCACTAAGGTAGAGTGTGCTTGGGAGCACATTATCACTAAGGTAGAGTGTGCTTGGGAGCACATTATCACTAAGGTAGAGTGTGCTTGGGAGCACATTATCACTAAGGTTGAGTGTGCTTGGGAGCACATTATCACTAAGGTAGAGTGTGCTTGGGAGCACATTATCACTAAGGTTGAGTGTGCTTGGGAGCACAGTATCACTAAGGTAGAGTGTGCTTGGGAGCACATTATCACTAAGGTAGAGTGTGCTTGGGAGCACATTATCACTAAGGTTGAGTGTGCTTGGGAGCACATTATCACTAAGGTAGAGTGTGCTTGGGAGCACATTATCACTAAGGTAGAGTGTGCTTGGGAGCACATTATCACTAAGGTTGAGTGTGCTTGGGAGCACAGTATCACTAAGGTAGAGTGTGCTTGGGAGCACATTATCACTAAGGTAGAGTGTGCTTGGGAGCGCATTATCACTAAGGTAGAGTGTGCTTGGGAGCACAGTATCACTAAGGTAGAGTGTGCTTGGGAGCACATTATCACTAAGGTAGAGTGTGCTTGGGAGCACATTATCACTAAGGTAGAGTGTGCTTGGGAGCATATTATCACTAAGGTTGAGTGTGCTTGGGAGCACATTATCACTAAGGTAGAGTGTGCTTGGGAGCACATTATCACTAAGGTTGAGTGTGCTTGGGAGCACAGTATCACTAAGGTAGAGTGTGCTTGGGAGCACATTATCACTAAGGTAGAGTGTGCTTGGGAGCACATTATCACTAAGGTAGAGTGTGCTTGGGAGCACATTATCACTAAGGTTGAGTGTGCTTGGGAGCACATTATCACTAAGGTAGAGTGTGCTTGGGAGCACATTATCACTAAGGTAGAGTGTGCTTGGGAGCACATTATCACTAAGGTTGAGTGTGCTTGGGAGCACAGTATCACTAAGGTAGAGTGTGCTTGGGAGCACATTATCACTAAGGTAGAGTGTGCTTGGGAGCGCATTATCACTAAGGTAGAGTGTGCTTGCGAGCACAGTATCACTAAGGTAGAGTGTGCTTGGGAGCACATTATCACTAAGGTTGAGTGTGCTTGGGAGCACATTATCACTAAGGTAGAGTGTGCTTGGGAGCACATTATCACTAAGGTTGAGTGTGCTTGGGAGCACATTATCACTAAGGTAGTGTGTGCTTGGGAGCACATTATCACTAAGGTAGAGTGTGCTTGGGAGCACATTATCACTAAGGTAGTGTGTGCTTGGGAGCACATTATCACTAAGGTAGAGTGTGCTTGGGAGCGCATTATCACTAAGGTTGAGTGTACTTGGGAGCGCAAGTTATAGTTAGACACACTAGACATAAGAATAGAATGTACAAAAATGATAACACTCAAAATATCAAACTAGGCTGAAGTAAGTAAATGGCAAGAATAAGAATATAAATTGTAGTTAGGCAAGACAAAATAAATGGGAATCAAGAAAATTGTAAATTAAATATTCAATCTGGTATGAAAATGACTTGAAACTGAAGTTATGTAATTAATTGAACCAGGCTAAGCACAACACATTTGATTATAAAACTGGAAGGTGTAATTACAAATTTTCAAGACAATAATTCAACACTCAACATGTGGCACAATAAGATGCTTAATAATTAATACAATGCAGAAAAATGCACACAAAAGAATCAACATGTAATGCAGAACATAAGGGCAATAAGGCATCAAGAATTTAAAAAAATAAATTGACTTTCTGTAAAAGTTTAAGTAACATGGACTGCTGAAAGAATAAAAAAAATTACTTTTCAATGTTGTAACAACTGCTGTAATTAACTTGTAATTAACTAGTAAAATACTATAACACAGGTAATTTGAGGAACACTTAAATTGGAAATATGGTACAGTAATATTTATTGTGAAATGTTGAAAGAAAAACTTCAAATTAAGGCCTAGGGAAAATATATCTAAAAATAGTCTATAGTGCACTTCCTACTGCTGAAAAAACTATTATTTCTTACTTAATGCACTGGATCAGAATGTACTTGAAACCGCTTGGATATTACTAATGCACAATGGAATCCTGTTCCACAAAACACTACAAATAAGCTACGATTTTTGAGTGGGCAGCCAAATCTTGTTTTCAAGTCACTGAAGGTAGCAGTGATAAATATACAGTGTTATCCCCTTAAAACACTGTTATTTTCTAGCAAGGTAAGTACCAGCTATAATTTACTTAGCTCGGGGGTGCAGGATATCCAATACAACATTAGCCAACATGAAAAAAACGGAAGGAATCGTGAGGAGGGCTGAAACTATGGCTTTGTTTACATCTGGAGATGAGAGTGGGACTCCTTGCAGCAGCCTCATGAAGCCTGAACTGACGCCACGGCTGCTGTGACGTCATGGAAAAGCGACGGCAATGTTGCAAAGGCGATGACGTTGCGATGATAATGGCGAAAGAACACAGGTGGCATGCTGAAGTGTAGACAGATGTTCATTAATGTGTACTGGAACAGTAGCAATGTTAGTAGCGTCAGTGATGGCATTAATAATGGTGTCAGTGTCCCGTCAGTGATGGCATCGATGTGGCGTCACTAGTGAAACACAGAATAACATCAAATGTTCAGATAACTGCACGACACATCCAGTGAGCAGTACACGCAATAGAAGCTGGAGTCGACACTTGGCAGCGATGACAGTGGCTAAACAGCACAGACGAAAAAACACTTGGAGCAAGTGGACTGGAGCACACTGGGCGTCGGGAATTCAAAAATAGCTGGCACGGAAACTATTCTCTCCCACTCCCTGATGTTCTTGTTGCTAATTATCGTGCCTTACTTTGAGAGTGTTGACCTAGAGCAGTGGTTGATTGCAGGACCCTGGACCAGTATGAATATTGATGACACACAAGTGCAGCTGTGGTAGGTGGCTTTGCTGGCTGTGGCAGCGTGAGTAGACACATGGGTTTCCGGCTGAAAAAGAAATTCTCAGTCCCATTGCTGCTACCAGTTTCGTGCTTGTTATTCGGTTGTTGATTGGGTCTAGAGAGATACACAGTCTGACTTCTTGGACTTTATTGGTTGAGGTAATAGAATATTGTGACGGTAAAGTGTTGGAGTATGGTGGTCGGCAGTCTTCCAATGGCAGGTGTCAAAGCCAGGTCATATATAGCGTAAAAAAAAAGAATGACTGCTTGCCTGATAGTCTGTGGTAAGGTAGGGGGAGACACACAAAACACAAAATATAAGCAATGAAATTTAATTACTCTAGAAAACAAAGTTAAATAAAGACAATTACTTGGCTTGGCAAAGTGCAAATATAACAAGTGAAAAAGAACTAACATAAAAATGAATAATAGCTTACGTTAACAATAGGACAAAAATGAAATACAGGAAATATAAAATGGTGCTGGGAATATATGCGCAAGCTAAAAACCGCTACTTGATTACACGAGGTAAATCAACTAGATGTTCTCAGCCAGAGCACAA
Source organism: Procambarus virginalis (assembly GCA_020271785.1). Taxonomy (NCBI): domain Eukaryota; kingdom Metazoa; phylum Arthropoda; class Malacostraca; order Decapoda; family Cambaridae; genus Procambarus; species Procambarus virginalis. The sequence continues at coordinate 1,577 of WNGS01164526.1, read as the reverse complement.
GATATATTCTGAAGAGGAACTGCTGGCCGACCACAATGTTGACTTGGCGAGGAGCGTGGGTGGTGGAGAGCTGGAGTGGTGTGGTCTCGAGCAGCCAATGAGAATGCAGACAGGCCGACACTTGGTAGTTGGCTAATTGAAGTACAGCAGTCGATGAGCCGGCGGTGAGGAGGGGGTGCAGGAGGGGGTATGCAGGTGCGTGTGGCTGCCTTGATATACATTTTGCTACTGTAGAACGTATCTTGAATGTAGCTTTGAACATGACGATTATAGGGAAGAGCAGGCTAAATCTCTCTTGAAAGAGATTATCGTCACAACTCTCCCCCGAAGCCTGTGGTTCCGGAAGAAGTCACGTTCTCAGGAGGTAGAGTGGTAGGTGGAGCTGCCTCTACCTCATGAACTCTGGAGAGGGCGTCGGCGATGATGTTATCAGGCCCCTTGTCGTAACAGATTTTCAGATTGAAGCCTTGTAGATATAAAGCCCATCGCAGCAGACGTTGGTTATGGAATTGGGCTTGATGTAAGGAGCGTAGAGTGATAGGTGGAGCAGTCTCGACCTCAGTGCCGCTGGAGAGGGCGTCTGATATAATGTAGTCAGACTCCTGGGTGTAGCAATCTCCAGGATGAACTTCTGCAGCTAGCAAGCCCAGCGTAGACGTAGTCGATCGTTGAGTTGGGCTGGCTGCAGGAAGTGATGAGGGTTGTGGTCCGTGTAGATGGTGGTGGACCGAGCACTTTGTAGGTATGGTGCAAAGTGCTGCCTGTTCAGGACAATGAGTAGCTCCTTTTTGATCGTGTTGAAGGTCCTGGTAGCCAGTAGATAGGATTTCTTCGCCTTGTTGTTGTATCAGGTCACCCCCGATGCCGGTACCACTGGCGTTGACATGGAGGATGAAAGGCTTGATGATATCTGGCGAGCCAAGAATAGTATTAGAACATGGTAGAGGAGCACTATGATTGTCCTGAAAGTAATTATGGATGTCAGTAAGGATTTCCGAGTTGGAAAGCGCTGCCTGAGTATCAGTGCTTTCGGGAGGAGAAGCAGGGAAGGTCTCACTGTGGCTGTATGGACCTGTAAAGGTGGAGTGGTTGATTAGCACAGTGGGAGGAGTATCATGATAAAGCTTCAGCAGGTTGACGTGGCACAACTGGGTCTTCCGCCGCCTATCGGGGGTTTCGAGAACGTAGTTGTGATTATTCCTGCACTCCTTGACACGGTAGGGTCCTGAAAACCTGTTTTGTAAAGGAGAACCTGGGATAGGGAAATAAGCTAGAACGAAGTCTCCCTGTTTGAATTTCCTTACTTGGCTGTGCTGGTCGTAATGAGTCTTCATCCTCTCTTGGGCTTTCAGTAGGTTGTTTCTGGCAAAGGAATGCACCCTCTCGAGAATGTGTTGGAGGTTTTGAAGAAACTGGGGCACATTCTGATGCTCACTGACGGTGGCATCGCGTAGAGTCCTTGAAAGCCTTGAGAGGAGTACGGCACTTACGTCCGTAGAGCATCTCATAAGGAGATACTCCTAGTGACTCATTAGGAAGACTTCTGAAAATACACATGATGAGATCAAGTTGCTTAT
>WNGS01164525.1:51469-80241 GCA_020271785.1 Procambarus virginalis | reverse complement strand
CACAGTCCCCTGGGTGACCATCACTCTCACACAGACCCCCTGGTGACCATCACTCTCACACAGTCCCCTGGGTGACCATCACTCACACAGTCCCCTGGGTGACCATCACTCTCACACAGACCCCTGGGTGACCACCACTCTCACACAGTCCCCTGGGTGACCACGACTCTCACACAGTCCCCTGGGTGACCACCACTCTCACACAGACCCCTGGGTGACCATCACTCTCACACAGTCCCCTGGGTGACCATCACTCTCACACAGACCCCTGGGTGACCATCACTCTCACACAGACCCCTGGGTGACCATCACTCTCACACAGACCCCTGGGTGACCACCACTCTCACACAGACCCCTGGGTGACCATCACTCTCACACAGTCCCCTGGGTGACCACCACTCTCACACAGACCCCTGGGTGACCATCACTCTCACACAGTCCCCTGGGTGACCATCACTCTCACACAGTCCCCTGGGTGACCATCACTCTCACACAGTCCCCTGGGTGACCATCACTCTCACACAGTCCCCTGGGTGACCATCACTCTCACACAGACCCCTGGGTGACCATCACTCTCACACAGTCCCCTGGGTGACCACCACTCTCACACAGACCCCTGGGTGACCACCACTCTCACACAGTCCCCTGGGTGACCATCACTCTCACACAGTCCCCTGGGTGACCACCACTCTCACACAGTCCCCTGGGTGACCACCACTCTCACACAGACCCCTGGGTGACCATCACTCTCACACAGACCCCTGGGTGACCACCACTCTCACACAGACCCCTGGGTGACCACCACTCTCACACAGACCCCTGGGTGACCACCACTCTCACACAGACCCCTGGGTGACCACCACTCTCACACAGTCCCCTGGGTGACCACCACTCTCACACAGACCCCTGGGTGACCATCACTCACACAGTCCCCTGGGTGACCACCACTCTCACACAGTCCCCTGGGTGACCATCACTCTCACACAGACCCCTGGGTGACCATCACTCTCACACAGTCCCCTGGGTGACCACCACTCTCACACAGTCCCCTGGGTGACCACCACTCTCACACAGACCCCTGGGTGACCATCACTCTCACACAGTCCCCTGGGTGACCACCACTCTCACAGTCCCCTGGGTGACCATCACTCTCACACAGTCCCCTGGGTGACCACCACTCACACAGTCCCCTGGGTGACCATCACTCACACAGACCCCTGGGTGACCATCACTCTCACACAGACCCCTGGGTGACCACCACTCTCACACAGACCCCTGGGTGACCACCACTCTCACAGTCCCCTGGGTGACCATCACTCTCACACAGTCCCCTGGGTGACCACCACTCACACAGTCCCCTGGGTGACCATCACTCACACAGACCCCTGGGTGACCATCACTCTCACACAGACCCCTGGGTGACCATCACTCTCACACAGTCCCCTGGGTGACCACCACTCTCACACAGACCCCTGGGTGACCATCACTCTCACACAGTCCCCTGGGTGACCATCACTCTCACACAGTCCCCTGGGTGACCATCACTCTCACACAGACCCCTGGGTGACCATCACTCTCACACAGTCCCCTGGGTGACCACCACTCTCACACAGACCCCTGGGTGACCATCACTCTCACACAGTCCCCTGGGTGACCATCACTCTCACACAGTCCCCTGGGTGACCATCACTCTCACACAGTCCCCTGGGTGACCACCACTCTCACACAGACTCCTGGGTGACCATCACTCTCACACAGTCCCCTGGGTGACCATCACTCTCACACAGTCCCCTGGGTGACCACCACTCTCACACAGTCCCCTGGGTGACCACCACTCTCACACAGTCCCCTGGGTGACCACCACTCACACAGTCCCCTGGGTGACCACCACTCACACAGTCCCCTGGGTGACCACCACTCACACAGTCCCCTGGGTGACCACCACTCTCACACAGTCCCCTGGGTGACCACCACTCTCACACAGTCCCCTGGGTGACCACCACTCTCACACAGTCCCCTGGGTGACCACCACTCTCACACAGTCCCCTGGGTGACCACCACTCTCACACAGTCCCCTGGGTGACCATCACTCTCACACAGACCCCTGGGTGACCATCACTCTCACACAGTCCCCTGGGTGACCATCACTCTCACACAGTCCCCTGGGTGACCATCACTCTCACACAGACCCCTGGGTGACCATCACTCTCACACAGACCCCTGGGTGACCATCACTCTCACACAGTCCCCTGGGTGACCATCACTCTCACACAGTCCCCTGGGTGACCACCACTCTCACACAGTCCCCTGGGTGACCATCACTCTCACACAGTCCCCTGGGTGACCATCACTCTCACACAGTCCCCTGGGTGACCATCACTCTCACACAGTCCCCTGGGTGACCACCACTCTCACACAGTCCCCTGGGTGACCATCACTCTCACACAGTCCCCTGGGTGACCACCACTCTCACACAGACCCCTGGGTGACCATCACTCTCACACAGTCCCCTGGGTGACCATCACTCTCACACAGTCCCCTGGGTGACCATCACTCTCACACAGTCCCCTGGGTGACCATCACTCTCACACAGTCCCCTGGGTGACCACACTCTCACACAGACCCCTGGGTGACCACACTCTCACACAGTCCCTGGGTGACCACCACTCTCACACAGACCCTGGGTGACCACCACTCTCACACAGTCCCTGGGTGACCATCACTCTCACACAGTCCCCTGGGTGACCACCACTCTCACACAGTCCCTGGGTGACCACCACTCTCACACAGACCCTGGGTGACCACACTCTCACACAGACCCCTGGGTGACCACCACTCTCACACAGACCCCTGGGTGACCACACTCTCACACAGACCCCTGGGTGACCACACTCTCACACAGACCCCTGGGTGACCATCACTCTCACACAGTCCCCTGGGTGACCACACTCTCACACAGACCCCTGGGTGACCACTCACTCACACAGTCCCTGGGTGACCACCACTCTCACACAGTCCCCTGGGTGACATCACTCTCACACAGACCCCTGGGTGACCATCACTCTCACACAGTCCCCTGGGTGACCACCACTCTCACACAGTCCCCTGGGTGACCACACTCTCACCAGTCCCTGGGTGACCATCACTCTCACACAGTCCCTGGGTGACCACCACTCTCACAGTCCCCTGGGTGACCATCACTCTCACACAGTCCCTGGGTGACCACCACTCACACAGTCCCTGGGTGACCATCACTCACACAGTCCCCGGGTGACCATCACTCTCACACAGACCCCTGGGTGACCACCACTCTCACACAGTCCCCTGGGTGACCATCACTCTCACAGTCCCCTGGGTGCATCACACTCTCACACAGTCCCCTGGGTGACCACACACTCACACAGTCCCCTGGGTGACCATCACTCACACAGACCCTGGGTGACCATCACTCTCACACAGTCCCCTGGGTGACCATCACTCTCACACAGTCCCTGGGTGACCCCACTCTCACACAGTCCCCTGGGTGACCATCACTCTCACACAGTCCCCTGGGTGACCATCACTCTCACACAGTCCCTGGGTGACCATCACTCTCACACAGACCCCTGGGTGACCATCACTCTCACACAGTCCCCTGGGTGACCACCACTCTCACACAGACCCTGGGTGACCATCACTCTCACACAGTCCCCTGGGTGACCATCACTCTCACACAGTCCCCTGGGTGACCATCACTCTCACACAGTCCCTGGGTGACCACACTCTCACACAGACCCTGGGTGACCATCACTCTCACACAGTCCCTGGGTGACCATCACTCTCACACAGTCCCCTGGGTGACCACNCACAGACCCCTGGGTGACCATCACTCTCACACAGACCCCTGGGTGACCATCACTCTCACACAGACCCCTGGGTGACCATCACTCTCACACAGTCCCCTGGGTGACCATCACTCTCACACAGACCCCTGGGTGACCACCACTCTCACACAGTCCCCTGGGTGACCATCACTCTCACACAGTCCCCTGGGTGACCACCACTCTCACACAGTCCCCTGGGTGACCACCACTCTCACACAGACCCCTGGGTGACCATCACTCTCACAGTCCCCTGGGTGACCATCACTCTCACACAGTCCCCTGGGTGACCATCACTCTCACAGTCCCCTGGGTGACCATCACTCTCACACAGTCCCCTGGGTGACCACCACTCTCACACAGTCCCCTGGGTGACCACCACTCTCACACAGTCCCCTGGGTGACCACCACTCTCACACAGTCCCCTGGGTGACCACCACTCTCACACAGTCCCCTGGGTGACCATCACTCTCACACAGTCCCCTGGGTGACCATCACTCTCACACAGACCCCTGGGTGACCACCACTCTCACACAGTCCCCTGGGTGACCATCACTCTCACACAGACCCCTGGGTGACCATCACTCTCACAGTCCCCTGGGTGACCATCACTCTCACACAGTCCCCTGGGTGACCACCACTCTCACACAGTCCCCTGGGTGACCACCACTCTCACACAGTCCCCTGGGTGACCACCACTCTCACACAGTCCCCTGGGTGACCATCACTCTCACACAGTCCCCTGGGTGACCATCACTCTCACACAGTCCCCTGGGTGACCACCACTCTCACACAGTCCCCTGGGTGACCACCACTCTCACACAGTCCCCTGGGTGACCATCACTCTCACACAGTCCCCTGGGTGACCACCACTCTCACACAGTCCCCTGGGTGACCACCACTCTCACACAGTCCCCTGGGTGACCACCACTCTCACACAGTCCCCTGGGTGACCATCACTCTCACACAGTCCCCTGGGTGACCATCACTCTCACACAGTCCCCTGGGTGACCACACTCTCACACAGTCCCCTGGGTGACCATCACTCTCACACAGTCCCCGGGTGACCATCACTCTCACACAGACCCCTGGGTGACCATCACTCTCACACAGACCCCTGGGTGACCATCACTCTCACACAGTCCCCTGGGTGACCATCACTCACACAGTCCCCTGGGTGACCATCACTCTCACACAGTCCCCTGGGTGACCACCACTCTCACAGTCCCCTGGGTGACCATCACTCTCACACAGTCCCCTGGGTGACCACCACTCTCACACAGTCCCCTGGGTGACCACCACTCTCACACAGTCCCCTGGGTGACCACCACTCTCACACAGTCCCCTGGGTGACCACCACTCTCACACAGTCCCCTGGGTGACCATCACTCTCACACAGTCCCCTGGGTGACCACCACTCTCACACAGACCCCTGGGTGACCACCACTCTCACACAGTCCCCTGGGTGACCACCACTCTCACACAGTCCCCTGGGTGACCATCACTCTCACACAGTCCCCTGGGTGACCATCACTCTCACACAGTCCCCTGGGTGACCATCACTCTCACACAGACCCCTGGGTGACCACCACTCTCACACAGTCCCCTGGGTGACCATCACTCTCACACAGTCCCCTGGGTGACCATCACTCTCACACAGTCCCCTGGGTGACCATCACTCTCACACAGACCCCTGGGTGACCACCACTCTCACACAGTCCCCTGGGTGACCATCACTCTCACACAGTCCCCTGGGTGACCATCACTCTCACACAGTCCCCTGGGTGACCATCACTCTCACACAGTCCCCTGGGTGACCATCACTCTCACACAGTCCCCTGGGTGACCATCACTCTCACACAGTCCCTGGGTGACCATCACTCACACAGACCCCTGGGTGACCATCACTCTCACACAGACCCCTGGGTGACCACCACTCTCACACAGACCCCTGGGTGACCACCACTCTCACACAGACCCCTGGGTGACCACCACTCTCACACAGACCCCTGGGTGACCATCACTCTCACACAGACCCCTGGTGACCATCACTCTCACACAGTCCCCTGGGTGACCATCACTCTCACACAGACCCCTGGGTGACCACCACTCTCACACAGTCCCCTGGGTGACCATCACTCTCACAGTCCCCTGGGTGACCACCACTCTCACACAGACCCCTGGGTGACCACCACTCTCACACAGTCCCCTGGGTGACCATCACTCTCACACAGTCCCCTGGGTGACCACCACTCTCACACAGACCCCTGGGTGACCACCACTCTCACACAGTCCCCTGGTGACCATCACTCTCACACAGTCCCCTGGGTGACCATCACTCTCACACAGACCCCTGGGTGACCATCACTCTCACACAGTCCCCTGGGTGACCATCACTCTCACACAGTCCCCTGGGTGACCACCACTCTCACACAGACCCCTGGGTGACCACACTCTCACAGACCCCTGGGTGACCACCACTCTCACACAGTCCCCTGGTGACCATCACTCTCACACAGTCCCCTGGGTGACCACCACTCTCACAGTCCCCTGGGTGACCATCACTCTCACACAGTCCCCTGGGTGACCATCACTCTCACAGTCCCCTGGGTGACCATCACTCTCACACAGTCCCCTGGGTGACCATCACTCTCACAGTCCCCTGGGTGACCATCACTCTCACAGTCCCCTGGGTGACCATCACTCTCACAGTCCCCTGGGTGACCACCACTCTCACACAGTCCCCTGGGTGACCATCACTCTCTCACAGACCCCTGGGTGACCACCACTCTCACACAGTCCCCTGGGTGACCATCACTCTCACACAGTCCCCTGGGTGACCATCACTCTCACAGTCCCCTGGGTGACCACCACTCTCACAGTCCCCTGGGTGACCACCACTCTCACACAGACCCCTGGGTGACCATCACTCTCACAGTCCCCTGGGTGACCATCACTCTCACACAGTCCCCTGGGTGACCATCACTCTCACAGACCCCTGGGTGACCATCACTCTCACACAGTCCCCTGGGTGACCATCACTCTCACACAGTCCCCTGGGTGACCATCACTCTCACAGTCCCCTGGGTGACCACCACTCACACAGACCCCTGGGTGACCACCACTCTCACACAGACCCCTGGGTGACCATCACTCTCACCAGTCCCCTGGGTGACCACCACTCTCACACAGACCCCTGGGTGACCATCACTCACACAGTCCCCTGGGTGACCATCACTCTCACACAGTCCCCTGGGTGACCATCACTCTCACACAGTCCCCTGGGTGACCATCACTCTCACACAGTCCCCTGGGTGACCACCACTCTCACACAGACCCCTGGGTGACCATCACTCTCACACAGTCCCCTGGGTGACCATCACTCTCACACAGACCCCTGGGTGACCACCACTCTCACAGTCCCCTGGGTGACCATCACTCTCACACAGACCCCTGGGTGACCACCACTCTCACACAGTCCCCTGGGTGACCACCACTCTCACAGTCCCCTGGGTGACCATCACTCTCACACAGACCCCTGGGTGACCACCACTCTCACAGTCCCCTGGGTGACCATCACTCTCACACAGACCCCTGGGTGACCACCACTCTCACACAGACCCCTGGGTGACCACCACTCTCACACAGTCCCCTGGGTGACCACCACTCTCACAGTCCCCTGGGTGACCATCACTCTCACACAGACCCCTGGGTGACCACCACTCTCACACAGTCCCCTGGGTGACCATCACTCTCACACAGACCCCTGGGTGACCATCACTCTCACACAGACCCCTGGGTGACCACCACTCTCACACAGTCCCCTGGGTGACCATCACTCTCACACAGTCCCCTGGGTGACCACCACTCTCACACAGTCCCCTGGGTGACCACCACTCTCACACAGTCCCCTGGGTGACCACCACTCTCACACAGTCCCCTGGGTGACCACCACTCTCACACAGACCCCTGGGTGACCACCACTCTCACACAGTCCCCTGGGTGACCACCACTCTCACAGTCCCCTGGGTGACCATCACTCTCACACAGACCCCTGGGTGACCACCACTCTCACACAGTCCCCTGGGTGACCATCACTCTCACAGACCCCTGGGTGACCATCACTCTCACACAGTCCCCTGGGTGACCATCACTCTCACACAGTCCCCTGGGTGACCATCACTCTCACAGTCCCCTGGGTGACCACCACTCACACAGACCCCTGGGTGACCACCACTCTCACACAGACCCCTGGGTGACCATCACTCAACACAGTCCCCTGGGTGACCACCACTCTCACACAGACCCCTGGGTGACCATCACTCTCACACAGTCCCCTGGGTGACCATCACTCTCACACAGTCCCCTGGGTGACCATCACTCTCACACAGTCCCCTGGGTGACCATCACTCTCACACAGTCCCCTGGGTGACCACCACTCTCACACAGACCCCTGGGTGACCATCACTCTCACACAGTCCCCTGGGTGACCATCACTCTCACACAGACCCCTGGGTGACCACCACTCTCACAGTCCCCTGGGTGACCATCACTCTCACACAGACCCCTGGGTGACCACCACTCTCACACAGACCCCTGGGTGACCACCACTCTCACAGTCCCCTGGGTGACCATCACTCTCACACAGACCCCTGGGTGACCACCACTCTCACAGTCCCCTGGGTGACCATCACTCTCACACAGACCCCTGGGTGACCACCACTCTCACACAGACCCCTGGGTGACCACCACTCTCACACAGACCCCTGGGTGACCACCACTCTCACAGTCCCCTGGGTGACCATCACTCTCACACAGACCCCTGGGTGACCACCACTCTCACACAGTCCCCTGGGTGACCATCACTCTCACACAGACCCCTGGGTGACCATCACTCTCACACAGACCCCTGGGTGACCACCACTCTCACACAGTCCCCTGGGTGACCATCACTCTCACACAGACCCCTGGGTGACCACCACTCTCACACAGTCCCCTGGGTGACCACCACTCTCACACAGACCCCTGGGTGACCACCACTCTCACACAGTCCCCTGGGTGACCACCACTCTCACACAGACCCCTGGGTGACCACCACTCTCACACAGTCCCCTGGGTGACCACCACTCTCACACAGTCCCCTGGGTGACCATCACTCTCACACAGACCCCTGGGTGACCACCACTCTCACACAGTCCCCTGGGTGACCACCACTCTCACACAGACCCCTGGGTGACCACCACTCTCACAGTCCCCTGGGTGACCATCACTCTCACACAGACCCCTGGGTGACCACCACTCTCACACAGTCCCCTGGGTGACCATCACTCTCACACAGACCCCTGGGTGACCATCACTCTCACACAGTCCCCTGGGTGACCACCACTCTCACACAGTCCCCTGGGTGACCACCACTCTCACACAGACCCCTGGGTGACCACCACTCTCACACAGTCCCCTGGGTGACCACCACTCTCACACAGTCCCCTGGGTGACCACCACTCTCACACAGACCCCTGGGTGACCACCACTCTCACACAGTCCCCTGGGTGACCACCACTCTCACACAGTCCCCTGGGTGACCACCACTCTCACACAGTCCCCTGGGTGACCACCACTCTCACACAGTCCCCTGGGTGACCACCACTCTCACACAGACCCCTGGGTGACCACCACTCTCACACAGACCCCTGGGTGACCACCACTCTCACACAGACCCCTGGGTGACCACCACTCTCACACAGTCCCCTGGGTGACCACCACTCTCACACAGACCCCTGGGTGACCACCACTCTCACACAGACCCCTGGGTGACCACCACTCTCACACAGTCCCCTGGGTGACCACCACTCTCACACAGTCCCCTGGGTGACCACCACTCTCACACAGTCCCCTGGGTGACCATCACTCTCACACAGTCCCCTGGGTGACCATCACTCTCACACAGTCCCCTGGGTGACCATCACTCTCACACAGACCCCTGGGTGACCACCACTCTCACACAGACCCCTGGGTGACCATCACTCTCACACAGTCCCCTGGGTGACCATCACTCTCACAGTCCCCTGGGTGACCATCACTCTCACAGTCCCCTGGGTGACCACCACTCTCACACAGACCCCTGGGTGACCACCACTCTCACAGTCCCCTGGGTGACCACCACTCTCACAGTCCCCTGGGTGACCATCACTCTCACACAGACCCCTGGGTGACCATCACTCTCACACAGTCCCCTGGGTGACCATCACTCTCACAGTCCCCTGGGTGACCATCACTCTCACACAGACCCCTGGGTGACCATCACTCTCACACAGTCCCCTGGGTGACCACCACTCTCACAGTCCCCTGGGTGACCATCACTCTCACACAGACCCCTGGGTGACCACCACTCTCACACAGTCCCCTGGGTGACCATCACTCTCACAGACCCCTGGGTGACCATCACTCTCACAGACCCCTGGGTGACCATCACTCACACAGTCCCCTGGGTGACCACCACTCACACAGTCCCCTGGGTGACCATCACTCTCACAGTCCCCTGGGTGACCATCACTCTCACACAGTCCCCTGGGTGACCATCACTCTCACACAGTCCCCTGGGTGACCATCACTCTCACACAGTCCCCTGGGTGACCATCACTCTCACACAGTCCCCTGGGTGACCATCACTCTCACACAGTCCCCTGGGTGACCATCACTCTCACAGTCCCCTGGGTGACCATCACTCTCACACAGACCCCTGGGTGACCATCACTCTCACACAGTCCCCTGGGTGACCATCACTCTCACACAGTCCCCTGGGTGACCATCACTCTCACACAGACCCCTGGGTGACCACCACTCTCACACAGACCCCTGGGTGACCACCACTCTCACACAGACCCCTGGGTGACCATCACTCTCACACAGACCCCTGGGTGACCATCACTCTCACACAGTCCCCTGGGTGACCATCACTCTCACACAGACCCCTGGGTGACCACCACTCTCACACAGACCCCTGGGTGACCACCACTCTCACACAGACCCCTGGGTGACCATCACTCTCACACAGACCCCTGGGTGACCATCACTCACACAGACCCCTGGGTGACCATCACTCTCACACAGTCCCCTGGGTGACCACCACTCTCACACAGTCCCCTGGGTGACCATCACTCACACAGACCCCTGGGTGACCATCACTCTCACACAGACCCCTGGGTGACCATCACTCTCACACAGTCCCCTGGGTGACCACCACTCTCACACAGACCCCTGGGTGACCATCACTCTCACACAGACCCCTGGGTGACCATCACTCTCACACAGTCCCCTGGGTGACCACCACTCTCACACAGTCCCCTGGGTGACCATCACTCACACAGACCCCTGGGTGACCATCACTCTCACACAGACCCCTGGGTGACCACCACTCTCACACAGACCCCTGGGTGACCACCACTCTCACACAGTCCCCTGGGTGACCACCACTCTCACACAGACCCCTGGGTGACCACCACTCTCACACAGTCCCCTGGGTGACCACCACTCTCACACAGACCCCTGGGTGACCACCACTCTCACACAGTCCCCTGGGTGACCACCACTCTCACACAGTCCCCTGGGTGACCACCACTCTCACACAGTCCCCTGGGTGACCACCACTCTCACACAGTCCCCTGGGTGACCACCACTCTCACACAGTCCCCTGGGTGACCATCACTCTCACACAGTCCCCTGGGTGACCATCACTCTCACACAGTCCCCTGGGTGACCACCACTCTCACAGACCCCTGGGTGACCATCACTCTCACACAGTCCCCTGGGTGACCATCACTCTCACACAGACCCCTGGGTGACCATCACTCTCACACAGTCCCCTGGGTGACCATCACTCTCACACAGTCCCCTGGGTGACCATCACTCTCACACAGTCCCCTGGGTGACCATCACTCTCACACAGACCCCTGGGTGACCATCACTCTCACACAGTCCCCTGGGTGACCACACTCTCACACAGTCCCCTGGGTGACCATCACTCTCACACAGTCCCCTGGGTGACCACCACTCTCACAGTCCCCTGGGTGACCATCACTCTCACACAGTCCCCTGGGTGACCACCACTCTCACAGTCCCCTGGGTGACCACCACTCTCACAGTCCCCTGGGTGACCACCACTCTCACACAGTCCCCTGGGTGACCACCACTCTCACACAGTCCCCTGGGTGACCATCACTCTCACAGACCCCTGGGTGACCATCACTCTCACACAGTCCCCTGGGTGACCATCACTCTCACAGACCCCTGGGTGACCATCACTCTCACACAGTCCCCTGGGTGACCATCACTCTCACACAGTCCCCTGGGTGACCATCACTCTCACAGTCCCCTGGGTGACCACCACTCACACAGTCCCCTGGGTGACCACCACTCTCACACAGACCCCTGGGTGACCATCACTCTCACACAGTCCCCTGGGTGACCACCACTCTCACACAGACCCCTGGGTGACCATCACTCTCACAGTCCCCTGGGTGACCATCACTCTCACACAGTCCCCTGGGTGACCATCACTCTCACACAGTCCCCTGGGTGACCATCACTCTCACACAGTCCCCTGGGTGACCACCACTCTCACACAGACCCCTGGGTGACCATCACTCTCACACAGTCCCCTGGGTGACCATCACTCTCACACAGACCCCTGGGTGACCACCACTCTCACACAGTCCCCTGGGTGACCATCACTCTCACACAGACCCCTGGGTGACCACCACTCTCACACAGTCCCCTGGGTGACCACCACTCTCACAGTCCCCTGGGTGACCATCACTCTCACACAGTCCCCTGGGTGACCACCACTCTCACACAGTCCCCTGGGTGACCATCACTCTCACACAGACCCCTGGGTGACCACCACTCTCACACAGACCCCTGGGTGACCACCACTCTCACACAGACCCCTGGGTGACCACCACTCTCACAGTCCCCTGGGTGACCATCACTCTCACACAGACCCCTGGGTGACCACCACTCTCACACAGTCCCCTGGGTGACCATCACTCTCACACAGACCCCTGGGTGACCATCACTCTCACACAGACCCCTGGGTGACCACCACTCTCACACAGTCCCCTGGGTGACCATCACTCTCACACAGACCCCTGGGTGACCACCACTCTCACACAGTCCCCTGGGTGACCACCACTCTCACACAGTCCCCTGGGTGACCACCACTCTCACACAGTCCCTGGGTGACCACCACTCTCACACAGACCCCTGGGTGACCACCACTCTCACACAGTCCCCTGGGTGACCACCACTCTCACACAGTCCCCTGGGTGACCATCACTCTCACACAGACCCCTGGGTGACCACCACTCTCACACAGTCCCCTGGGTGACCACCACTCTCACACAGACCCCTGGGTGACCACCACTCTCACACAGTCCCCTGGGTGACCATCACTCTCACACAGTCCCCTGGGTGACCACCACTCTCACACAGTCCCCTGGGTGACCATCACTCTCACACAGACCCCTGGGTGACCATCACTCTCACACAGTCCCCTGGGTGACCACCACTCTCACACAGTCCCCTGGGTGACCACCACTCTCACACAGTCCCCTGGGTGACCATCACTCTCACACAGTCCCCTGGGTGACCATCACTCTCACACAGTCCCCTGGGTGACCATCACTCTCACACAGACCCCTGGGTGACCACCACTCTCACACAGACCCCTGGGTGACCATCACTCTCACACAGTCCCCTGGGTGACCATCACTCTCACAGTCCCCTGGGTGACCATCACTCTCACAGTCCCCTGGGTGACCACCACTCTCACACAGTCCCCTGGGTGACCACCACTCACACAGTCCCCTGGGTGACCACCACTCTCACAGTCCCCTGGGTGACCATCACTCTCACACAGACCCCTGGGTGACCATCACTCTCACACAGTCCCCTGGGTGACCACTCTCACACAGTCCCCTGGGTGACCATCACTCTCACACAGACCCCTGGGTGACCATCACTCTCACACAGTCCCCTGGGTGACCACCACTCTCACAGTCCCCTGGGTGACCATCACTCTCACACAGTCCCCTGGGTGACCACCACTCTCACACAGTCCCCTGGGTGACCATCACTCTCACACAGACCCCTGGGTGACCATCACTCTCACAGACCCCTGGGTGACCATCACTCACACAGTCCCCTGGGTGACCACCACTCACACAGTCCCCTGGGTGACCATCACTCTCACAGTCCCCTGGGTGACCATCACTCTCACACAGTCCCCTGGGTGACCATCACTCTCACACAGTCCCCTGGGTGACCATCACTCTCACACAGTCCCCTGGGTGACCATCACTCTCACACAGTCCCCTGGGTGACCATCACTCTCACAGTCCCCTGGGTGACCATCACTCTCACACAGACCCCTGGGTGACCATCACTCTCACACAGTCCCCTGGGTGACCATCACTCTCACACAGTCCCCTGGGTGACCATCACTCTCACACAGACCCCTGGGTGACCACCACTCTCACACAGTCCCCTGGGTGACCACCACTCTCACACAGACCCCTGGGTGACCATCACTCTCACACAGACCCCTGGGTGACCATCACTCTCACACAGTCCCCTGGGTGACCATCACTCTCACACAGACCCCTGGGTGACCACCACTCTCACACAGACCCCTGGGTGACCACCACTCTCACACAGTCCCCTGGGTGACCATCACTCTCACACAGTCCCCTGGGTGACCATCACTCTCACACAGTCCCCTGGGTGACCATCACTCTCACACAGTCCCCTGGGTGACCACCACTCTCACACAGTCCCCTGGGTGACCATCACTCACACAGACCCCTGGGTGACCATCACTCTCACACAGTCCCCTGGGTGACCATCACTCTCACACAGTCCCCTGGGTGACCACCACTCTCACACAGACCCCTGGGTGACCATCACTCTCACACAGACCCCTGGGTGACCATCACTCTCACACAGTCCCCTGGGTGACCACCACTCTCACACAGTCCCCTGGGTGACCATCACTCACACAGACCCCTGGGTGACCATCACTCTCACACAGACCCCTGGGTGACCACCACTCTCACACAGACCCCTGGGTGACCACCACTCTCACACAGTCCCCTGGGTGACCACCACTCTCACACAGACCCCTGGGTGACCACCACTCTCACACAGTCCCCTGGGTGACCACCACTCTCACACAGACCCCTGGGTGACCACCACTCTCACACAGTCCCCTGGGTGACCACCACTCTCACACAGTCCCCTGGGTGACCACCACTCTCACACAGTCCCCTGGGTGACCACCACTCTCACACAGTCCCCTGGGTGACCACCACTCTCACACAGACCCCTGGGTGACCATCACTCTCACACAGTCCCCTGGGTGACCATCACTCTCACACAGTCCCCTGGGTGACCACCACTCTCACAGACCCCTGGGTGACCATCACTCTCACACAGTCCCCTGGGTGACCATCACTCTCACACAGACCCCTGGGTGACCATCACTCTCACACAGTCCCCTGGGTGACCACCACTCTCACACAGTCCCCTGGGTGACCACCACTCTCACACAGACCCCTGGGTGACCATCACTCTCACACAGACCCCTGGGTGACCATCACTCTCACACAGTCCCCTGGGTGACCACCACTCACACAGTCCCCTGGGTGACCATCACTCTCACACAGTCCCCTGGGTGACCACCACTCTCACAGTCCCCTGGGTGACCATCACTCTCACACAGTCCCCTGGGTGACCACCACTCTCACAGTCCCCTGGGTGACCACCACTCTCACAGTCCCCTGGGTGACCACCACTCTCACAGTCCCCTGGGTGACCACCACTCTCACAGTCCCCTGGGTGACCACCACTCTCACACAGTCCCCTGGGTGACCACCACTCTCACACAGACCCCTGGGTGACCATCACTCTCACACAGTCCCCTGGGTGACCACCACTCTCACACAGTCCCCTGGGTGACCATCACTCTCACACAGTCCCCTGGGTGACCACCACTCTCACACAGACCCCTGGGTGACCATCACTCTCACACAGTCCCCTGGGTGACCATCACTCTCACACAGACCCCTGGGTGACCACACTCTCACACAGTCCCCTGGGTGACCACCACTCTCACACAGTCCCCTGGGTGACCATCACTCTCACACAGTCCCCTGGGTGACCACCACTCTCACACAGTCCCCTGGGTGACCATCACTCTCACACAGTCCCCTGGGTGACCATCACTCTCACACAGTCCCCTGGGTGACCACCACTCTCACACAGTCCCCTGGGTGACCATCACTCTCACACAGTCCCCTGGGTGACCATCACTCTCACACAGTCCCCTGGGTGACCACCACTCTCACACAGTCCCCTGGGTGACCACCACTCTCACACAGTCCCCTGGGTGACCATCACTCTCACACAGACCCCTGGGTGACCATCACTCTCACACAGTCCCCTGGGTGACCATCACTCTCACACAGTCCCCTGGGTGACCACCACTCTCACACAGTCCCCTGGGTGACCACCACTCTCACACAGTCCCCTGGGTGACCATCACTCTCACACAGTCCCCTGGGTGACCATCACTCTCACACAGACCCCTGGGTGACCACCACTCTCACACAGTCCCCTGGGTGACCATCACTCTCACACAGTCCCCTGGGTGACCATCACTCTCACAGTCCCCTGGGTGACCATCACTCTCACACAGTCCCCTGGGTGACCATCACTCTCACACAGTCCCCTGGGTGACCATCACTCTCACACAGTCCCCTGGGTGACCACCACTCTCACACAGTCCCCTGGGTGACCATCACTCTCACAGTCCCCTGGGTGACCATCACTCTCACACAGACCCCTGGGTGACCACCACTCTCACACAGACCCCTGGGTGACCATCACTCTCACACAGACCCCTGGGTGACCATCACTCTCACACAGTCCCCTGGGTGACCACCACTCTCACACAGTCCCCTGGGTGACCACCACTCTCACACAGTCCCCTGGGTGACCATCACTCTCACACAGTCCCCTGGGTGACCATCACTCTCACACAGACCCCTGGGTGACCATCACTCTCACACAGTCCCCTGGGTGACCATCACTCTCACAGACCCCTGGGTGACCATCACTCTCACAGACCCCTGGGTGACCACCACTCTCACACAGTCCCCTGGGTGACCATCACTCTCACACAGTCCCCTGGGTGACCATCACTCTCACAGACCCCTGGGTGACCATCACTCTCACACAGTCCCCTGGGTGACCATCACTCTCACACAGTCCCCTGGGTGACCATCACTCTCACACAGTCCCCTGGGTGACCATCACTCTCACACAGTCCCCTGGGTGACCATCACTCTCACACAGACCCCTGGGTGACCATCACTCTCACACAGTCCCCTGGGTGACCATCACTCTCACACAGTCCCCTGGGTGACCACCACTCTCACACAGTCCCCTGGGTGACCACCACTCTCACACAGTCCCCTGGGTGACCATCACTCTCACACAGTCCCCTGGGTGACCATCACTCTCACACAGTCCCCTGGGTGACCATCACTCTCACAGTCCCCTGGGTGACCATCACTCACACAGTCCCCTGGGTGACCACCACTCTCACAGACCCCTGGGTGACCACACTCACACAGTCCCCTGGGTGACCACCACTCTCACAGTCCCCTGGGTGACCATCACTCTCACACAGTCCCCTGGGTGACCATCACTCTCACAGTCCCCTGGGTGACCATCACTCACACAGTCCCCTGGGTGACCATCACTCACACAGTCCCCTGGGTGACCACCACTCTCACAGACCCCTGGGTGACCACCACTCTCACAGTCCCCTGGGTGACCATCACTCTCACACAGTCCCCTGGGTGACCATCACTCTCACACAGACCCCTGGGTGACCACCACTCTCACACAGTCCCCTGGGTGACCATCACTCTCACAGACCCCTGGGTGACCACCACTCTCACACAGTCCCCTGGGTGACCATCACTCTCACAGACCCCTGGGTGACCATCACTCTCACAGTCCCCTGGGTGACCATCACTCACACAGTCCCCTGGGTGACCATCACTCACACAGTCCCCTGGGTGACCATCACTCTCACACAGTCCCCTGGGTGACCATCACTCTCACACAGTCCCCTGGGTGACCACCACTCTCACACAGTCCCCTGGGTGACCACCACTCTCACAGTCCCCTGGGTGACCATCACTCTCACACAGTCCCTGGGTGACCATCACTCTCACACAGTCCCCTGGGTGACCATCACTCTCACACAGTCCCCTGGGTGACCATCACTCTCACACAGTCCCCTGGGTGACCACCACTCTCACAGTCCCCTGGGTGACCATCACTCTCACACAGTCCCCTGGGTGACCATCACTCTCACAGACCCCTGGGTGACCATCACTCTCACACAGTCCCCTGGGTGACCATCACTCTCACACAGTCCCCTGGGTGACCACCACTCTCACACAGTCCCCTGGGTGACCATCACTCACACAGTCCCCTGGGTGACCACCACTCACACAGACCCCTGGGTGACCACCACTCACACAGTCCCCTGGGTGACCATCACTCTCACACAGTCCCCTGGGTGACCACCACTCTCACAGACCCCTGGGTGACCACCACTCTCACACAGTCCCCTGGGTGACCACCACTCTCACAGTCCCCTGGGTGACCATCACTCTCACAGTCCCCTGGGTGACCACCACTCTCACAGTCCCCTGGGTGACCATCACTCTCACAGTCCCCTGGGTGACCATCACTCTCACAGTCCCCTGGGTGACCACTCTCACACAGTCCCCTGGGTGACCACCACTCTCACACAGTCCCCTGGGTGACCACCACTCTCACAGTCCCCTGGGTGACCATCACTCTCACAGTCCCCTGGGTGACCATCACTCTCACACAGTCCCCTGGGTGACCATCACTCTCACACAGTCCCCTGGGTGACCATCACTCTCACACAGTCCCCTGGGTGACCATCACTCTCACACAGTCCCCTGGGTGACCATCACTCTCACACAGTCCCCTGGGTGACCACCACTCTCACACAGTCCCCTGGGTGACCATCACTCTCACACAGTCCCCTGGGTGACCATCACTCTCACACAGTCCCCTGGGTGACCATCACTCTCACAGTCCCCTGGGTGACCATCACTCTCACACAGTCCCCTGGGTGACCATCACTCTCACACAGTCCCCTGGGTGACCATCACTCTCACACAGTCCCCTGGGTGACCATCACTCTCACACAGTCCCCTGGGTGACCATCACTCTCACACAGTCCCCTGGGTGACCATCACTCTCACACAGTCCCCTGGGTGACCATCACTCTCACACAGTCCCCTGGGTGACCATCACTCTCACACAGTCCCCTGGGTGACCATCACTCTCACAGTCCCCTGGGTGACCATCACTCTCACACAGTCCCCTGGGTGACCATCACTCTCACACAGTCCCCTGGGTGACCATCACTCTCACACAGTCCCCTGGGTGACCATCACTCTCACACAGTCCCCTGGGTGACCATCACTCTCACACAGTCCCCTGGGTGACCATCACTCTCACACAGTCCCCTGGGTGACCATCACTCTCACAGTCCCCTGGGTGACCATCACTCTCACACAGTCCCCTGGGTGACCATCACTCTCACACAGTCCCCTGGGTGACCATCACTCTCACACAGTCCCCTGGGTGACCATCACTCTCACACAGTCCCCTGGGTGACCACCACTCTCACACAGTCCCCTGGGTGACCACCACTCTCACAGTCCCCTGGGTGACCACCACTCTCACACAGTCCCCTGGGTGACCATCACTCTCACACAGTCCCCTGGGTGACCATCACTCTCACACAGTCCCCTGGGTGACCATCACTCTCACACAGTCCCCTGGGTGACCATCACTCTCACACAGTCCCCTGGGTGACCATCACTCTCACACAGTCCCCTGGGTGACCATCACTCTCACACAGTCCCCTGGGTGACCACCACTCTCACACAGTCCCCTGGGTGACCATCACTCTCACACAGTCCCCTGGGTGACCATCACTCTCACACAGTCCCCTGGGTGACCATCACTCTCACACAGTCCCCTGGGTGACCATCACTCTCACACAGTCCCCTGGGTGACCATCACTCTCACACAGTCCCCTGGGTGACCATCACTCTCACAGTCCCCTGGGTGACCATCACTCTCACACAGTCCCCTGGGTGACCATCACTCTCACAGTCCCCTGGGTGACCATCACTCTCACACAGTCCCCTGGGTGACCATCACTCTCACACAGTCCCCTGGGTGACCATCACTCTCACA
Organism: Procambarus virginalis; assembly: GCA_020271785.1. NCBI lineage: Eukaryota > Metazoa > Arthropoda > Malacostraca > Decapoda > Cambaridae > Procambarus > Procambarus virginalis. Next base: position 60,004 of record WNGS01164525.1, on the reverse strand, counting down.
CAGTCCCCTGGGTGACCATCACTCTCACACAGTCCCCTGGGTGACCATCACTCTCACACAGTCCCCTGGGTGACCATCACTCTCACACAGTCCCCTGGGTGACCACCACTCTCACACAGTCCCCTGGGTGACCATCACTCTCACACAGTCCCCTGGGTGACCATCACTCTCACACAGTCCCCTGGGTGACCATCACTCTCACACAGTCCCCTGGGTGACCACCACTCTCACACAGTCCCCTGGGTGACCATCACTCTCACACAGTCCCCTGGGTGACCATCACTCTCACACAGTCCCCTGGGTGACCACCACTCTCACACAGTCCCCTGGGTGACCATCACTCTCACACAGTCCCCTGGGTGACCACCACTCTCACACAGTCCCCTGGGTGACCATCACTCTCACACAGTCCCCTGGGTGACCATCACTCTCACACAGTCCCCTGGGTGACCATCACTCTCACACACCCCTGGGTGACCATCACTCTCACACAGTCCCCTGGGTGACCATCACTCTCACACAGTCCCCTGGGTGACCATCACTCTCACACAGTCCCCTGGGTGACCATCACTCTCACACAGTCCCCTGGGTGACCATCACTCTCACACAGTCCCCTGGGTGACCATCACTCTCACACAGTCCCCTGGGTGACCATCACTCTCACAGTCCCCTGGGTGACCATCACTCTCACACAGTCCCCTGGGTGACCATCACTCTCACACAGTCCCCTGGGTGACCATCACTCTCACACAGACCCCTGGGTGACCATCACTCTCACACAGTCCCCTGGGTGACCATCACTCTCACACAGTCCCCTGGGTGACCATCACTCTCACACAGTCCCCTGGGTGACCATCACTCTCACACAGACCCCTGGGTGACCATCACTCTCACACAGTCCCCTGGGTGACCATCACTCTCACACAGTCCCCTGGGTGACCATCACTCTCACACAGTCCCCTGGGTGACCATCACTCTCACACAGTCCCCTGGGTGACCATCACTCTCACACAGTCCCCTGGGTGACCATCACTCTCACACAGTCCCCTGGGTGACCATCACTCTCACACAGACCCCTGGGTGACCATCACTCTCACACAGTCCCCTGGGTGACCATCACTCTCACACAGTCCCCTGGGTGACCATCACTCTCACACAGTCCCCTGGGTGACCATCACTCTCACACAGTCCCCTGGGTGACCACCACTCTCACACAGTCCCCTGGGTGACCATCACTCTCACACAGTCCCCTGGGTGACCATCACTCTCACACAGTCCCCTGGGTGACCATCACTCTCACACAGTCCCCTGGGTGACCATCACTCTCACACAGTCCCCTGGGTGACCATCACTCTCACACAGTCCCCTGGGTGACCATCACTCTCACAGTCCCCTGGGTGACCACCACTCTCACACAGTCCCCTGGGTGACCATCACTCTCACACAGTCCCCTGGGTGACCATCACTCTCACACAGTCCCCTGGGTGACCATCACTCTCACACAGTCCCCTGGGTGACCATCACTCTCACACAGTCCCCTGGGTGACCATCACTCTCACACAGTCCCTGGGTGACCATCACTCTCACACAGTCCCCTGGGTGACCATCACTCTCACACAGACCCCTGGGTGACCATCACTCTCACACAGTCCCCTGGGTGACCATCACTCTCACACAGTCCCCTGGGTGACCATCACTCTCACACAGTCCCCTGGGTGACCATCACTCTCACACAGTCCCCTGGGTGACCATCACTCTCACACAGACCCCTGGGTGACCATCACTCTCACACAGTCCCCTGGGTGACCATCACTCTCACACAGTCCCCTGGGTGACCATCACTCTCACACAGTCCCCTGGGTGACCATCACTCTCACACAGTCCCCTGGGTGACCATCACTCTCACACAGTCCCCTGGGTGACCATCACTCTCACACAGTCCCCTGGGTGACCATCACTCTCACACAGTCCCCTGGGTGACCATCACTCTCACACAGTCCCCTGGGTGACCATCACTCTCACACAGTCCCCTGGGTGACCACCACTCTCACACAGTCCCCTGGGTGACCATCACTCTCACACAGTCCCCTGGGTGACCATCACTCTCACACAGTCCCCTGGGTGACCATCACTCTCACACAGTCCCCTGGGTGACCATCACTCTCACACAGTCCCCTGGGTGACCATCACTCTCACACAGTCCCCTGGGTGACCATCACTCTCACACAGTCCCCTGGGTGACCATCACTCTCACACAGTCCCCTGGGTGACCATCACTCTCACACAGTCCCCTGGGTGACCATCACTCTCACACAGTCCCCTGGGTGACCATCACTCTCACACAGTCCCCTGGGTGACCATCACTCTCACACAGTCCCCTGGGTGACCACCACTCTCACACAGTCCCCTGGGTGACCATCACTCTCACACAGTCCCCTGGGTGACCATCACTCTCACACAGTCCCCTGGGTGACCATCACTCTCACACAGTCCCCTGGGTGACCATCACTCTCACACAGTCCCCTGGGTGACCATCACTCTCACACAGTCCCCTGGGTGACCATCACTCTCACACAGTCCCCTGGGTGACCATCACTCTCACACAGTCCCCTGGGTGACCATCACTCTCACACAGTCCCCTGGGTGACCATCACTCTCACACAGACCCCTGGGTGACCATCACTCTCACACAGTCCCCTGGGTGACCATCACTCTCACACAGTCCCCTGGGTGACCATCACTCTCACACAGACCCCTGGGTGACCACCACTCTCACACAGTCCCCTGGGTGACCATCACTCTCACACAGTCCCCTGGGTGACCATCACTCTCACACAGTCCCCTGGGTGACCATCACTCTCACACAGTCCCCTGGGTGACCATCACTCTCACACAGTCCCCTGGGTGACCACCACTCTCACACAGTCCCCTGGGTGACCATCACTCTCACACAGTCCCCTGGGTGACCATCACTCTCACACAGTCCCCTGGGTGACCATCACTCTCACAGTCCCCTGGGTGACCACCACTCTCACACAGTCCCCTGGGTGACCATCACTCTCACACAGTCCCCTGGGTGACCATCACTCTCACACAGTCCCCTGGGTGACCATCACTCTCACACAGACCCCTGGGTGACCACCACTCTCACACAGTCCCCTGGGTGACCATCACTCTCACAGTCCCCTGGGTGACCATCACTCTCACACAGTCCCCTGGGTGACCATCACTCTCACAGTCCCCTGGGTGACCATCACTCTCACACAGTCCCCTGGGTGACCACCACTCTCACACAGTCCCCTGGGTGACCATCACTCTCACACAGTCCCCTGGGTGACCATCACTCTCACACAGACCCCTGGGTGACCATCACTCTCACACAGTCCCCTGGGTGACCACCACTCTCACACAGTCCCCTGGGTGACCACCACTCTCACACAGTCCCCTGGGTGACCACCACTCTCACACAGTCCCCTGGGTGACCATCACTCTCACACAGTCCCCTGGGTGACCATCACTCTCACACAGTCCCCTGGGTGACCATCACTCTCACACAGACCCCTGGGTGACCATCACTCTCACACAGTCCCCTGGGTGACCACCACTCTCACACAGTCCCCTGGGTGACCATCACTCTCACACAGTCCCCTGGGTGACCATCACTCTCACACAGTCCCCTGGGTGACCACCACTCTCACACAGTCCCCTGGGTGACCATCACTCTCACACAGTCCCCTGGGTGACCACCACTCTCACACAGTCCCCTGGGTGACCATCACTCTCACACAGTCCCCTGGGTGACCACCACTCTCACACAGTCCCCTGGGTGACCATCACTCTCACACAGTCCCCTGGGTGACCATCACTCTCACACAGTCCCCTGGGTGACCATCACTCTCACACAGTCCCCTGGGTGACCATCACTCTCACACAGTCCCCTGGGTGACCATCACTCTCACACAGTCCCCTGGGTGACCATCACTCTCACAGTCCCCTGGGTGACCATCACTCTCACACAGTCCCCTGGGTGACCATCACTCTCACACAGTCCCCTGGGTGACCACCACTCTCACACAGTCCCCTGGGTGACCACCACTCTCACACAGACCCCTGGGTGACCACCACTCTCACACAGTCCCCTGGGTGACCATCACTCTCACACAGACCCCTGGGTGACCATCACTCTCACACAGTCCCCTGGGTGACCATCACTCTCACACAGTCCCCTGGGTGACCATCACTCTCACACAGACCCCTGGGTGACCACCACTCTCACACAGTCCCCTGGGTGACCATCACTCTCACACAGTCCCCTGGGTGACCATCACTCTCACACAGTCCCCTGGGTGACCACCACTCTCACACAGACCCCTGGGTGACCACCACTCTCACACAGTCCCCTGGGTGACCATCACTCTCACACAGTCCCCTGGGTGACCATCACTCTCACAGACCCCTGGGTGACCACCACTCTCACACAGTCCCCTGGGTGACCACCACTCTCACACAGTCCCCTGGGTGACCACCACTCTCACACAGTCCCCTGGGTGACCACCACTCTCACACAGTCCCCTGGGTGACCATCACTCTCACACAGTCCCCTGGGTGACCACCACTCTCACACAGTCCCCTGGGTGACCATCACTCTCACACAGTCCCCTGGGTGACCATCACTCTCACAGTCCCCTGGGTGACCATCACTCTCACACAGTCCCCTGGGTGACCATCACTCTCACACAGTCCCCTGGGTGACCATCACTCTCACACAGACCCCTGGGTGACCACCACTCTCACACAGTCCCCTGGGTGACCATCACTCTCACACAGTCCCCTGGGTGACCATCACTCTCACACAGTCCCCTGGGTGACCATCACTCTCACACAGTCCCCTGGGTGACCACCACTCTCACACAGTCCCCTGGGTGACCATCACTCTCACACAGTCCCCTGGGTGACCACCACTCTCACACAGTCCCCTGGGTGACCATCACTCTCACACAGTCCCCTGGGTGACCATCACTCTCACACAGTCCCCTGGGTGACCACCACTCTCACACAGTCCCCTGGGTGACCATCACTCTCACACAGTCCCCTGGGTGACCATCACTCTCACACAGTCCCCTGGGTGACCATCACTCTCACACAGTCCCCTGGGTGACCATCACTCTCACACAGACCCCTGGGTGACCATCACTCTCACACAGTCCCCTGGGTGACCATCACTCTCACACAGACCCCTGGGTGACCATCACTCTCACACAGTCCCCTGGGTGACCATCACTCTCACACAGTCCCCTGGGTGACCATCACTCTCACACAGTCCCCTGGGTGACCATCACTCTCACACAGTCCCCTGGGTGACCATCACTCTCACACAGTCCCCTGGGTGACCATCACTCTCACACAGTCCCCTGGGTGACCATCACTCTCACACAGTCCCCTGGGTGACCATCACTCTCACACAGTCCCCTGGGTGACCACCACTCTCACACAGACCCCTGGGTGACCACCACTCTCACACAGTCCCCTGGGTGACCACCACTCACACAGTCCCCTGGGTGACCACCACTCTCACACAGTCCCCTGGGTGACCATCACTCTCACACAGTCCCCTGGGTGACCACCACTCTCACACAGTCCCCTGGGTGACCATCACTCTCACACAGACCCCTGGGTGACCATCACTCTCACACAGTCCCCTGGGTGACCATCACTCTCACACAGTCCCCTGGGTGACCACCACTCTCACACAGTCCCCTGGGTGACCATCACTCTCACACAGTCCCCTGGGTGACCATCACTCTCACACAGTCCCCTGGGTGACCACCACTCTCACACAGTCCCCTGGGTGACCATCACTCTCACACAGTCCCCTGGGTGACCATCACTCTCACACAGTCCCCTGGGTGACCATCACTCTCACACAGTCCCCTGGGTGACCATCACTCTCACACAGTCCCCTGGGTGACCATCACTCTCACACAGTCCCCTGGGTGACCATCACTCTCACAGTCCCCTGGGTGACCACCACTCTCACACAGACCCCTGGGTGACCATCACTCTCACACAGTCCCCTGGGTGACCATCACTCTCACACAGACCCCTGGGTGACCATCACTCTCACACAGTCCCCTGGGTGACCATCACTCTCACACAGTCCCCTGGGTGACCATCACTCTCACACAGACCCCTGGGTGACCATCACTCTCACACAGTCCCCTGGGTGACCATCACTCTCACACAGTCCCCTGGGTGACCATCACTCTCACACAGTCCCCTGGGTGACCATCACTCTCACACAGTCCCCTGGGTGACCATCACTCTCACAGTCCCCTGGGTGACCACCACTCTCACACAGTCCCCTGGGTGACCATCACTCTCACACAGTCCCCTGGGTGACCACCACTCTCACACAGTCCCCTGGGTGACCATCACTCTCACACAGTCCCCTGGGTGACCACCACTCTCACACAGTCCCCTGGGTGACCATCACTCTCACACAGTCCCCTGGGTGACCATCACTCTCACACAGTCCCCTGGGTGACCATCACTCTCACACAGTCCCCTGGGTGACCACCACTCTCACACAGACCCCTGGGTGACCATCACTCTCACACAGTCCCCTGGGTGACCATCACTCTCACACAGTCCCCTGGGTGACCACCACTCTCACACAGTCCCCTGGGTGACCATCACTCTCACACAGTCCCCTGGGTGACCATCACTCTCACACAGTCCCCTGGGTGACCACCACTCTCACACAGTCCCCTGGGTGACCATCACTCTCACACAGTCCCCTGGGTGACCATCACTCTCACACAGTCCCCTGGGTGACCCCACTCTCACACAGTCCCCTGGGTGACCACCACTCTCACACAGTCCCCTGGGTGACCATCACTCTCACACAGACCCCTGGGTGACCACCACTCTCACACAGTCCCCTGGGTGACCATCACTCTCACACAGTCCCCTGGGTGACCATCACTCTCACACAGTCCCCTGGGTGACCATCACTCTCACACAGTCCCCTGGGTGACCATCACTCTCACACAGTCCCCTGGGTGACCATCACTCTCACACAGTCCCCTGGGTGACCATCACTCTCACACAGTCCCCTGGGTGACCATCACTCTCACACAGTCCCCTGGGTGACCATCACTCTCACACAGACCCCTGGGTGACCACCACTCTCACACAGTCCCCTGGGTGACCATCACTCTCACACAGACCCCTGGGTGACCATCACTCTCACACAGTCCCCTGGTGACCATCACTCTCACACAGTCCCCTGGGTGACCATCACTCTCACACAGACCCCTGGGTGACCACCACTCTCACACAGTCCCCTGGGTGACCATCACTCTCACACAGTCCCCTGGGTGACCATCACTCTCACACAGTCCCCTGGGTGACCATCACTCTCACAGACCCTGGGTGACCATCACTCTCACACAGACCCCTGGGTGACCATCACTCTCACACAGTCCCCTGGGTGACCATCACTCTCACACAGTCCCCTGGTGACCATCACTCTCACACAGACCCGGGTGACCACCACTCTCACCAGTCCCCTGGGTGACCATCACTCTCACAGTCCCCTGGGTGACCATCACTCTCACACAGTCCCCTGGGTGACCATCACTCTCACAGTCCCCTGGGTGACCACCACTCTCACAGTCCCCTGGGTGACCACCACTCTCCACAGTCCCCTGGGTGACCATCACTCTCACACAGTCCCCTGGGTGACCATCACTCTCACACAGACCCCTGGGTGACCACACTCTCACACAGTCCCCTGGTGACCACCACTCTCACACAGTCCCCTGGGTGACCACCACTCTCACACAGTCCCCTGGGTGACCACACTCTCACACAGTCCCCTGGGTGACCATCACTCTCACACAGTCCCCTGGGTGACCATCACTCTCACACAGACCCCTGGGTGACCATCACTCTCACACAGACCCCTGGGTGACCATCACTCTCACACAGTCCCCTGGGTGACCACCACTCTCACACAGTCCCCTGGGTGACCATCACTCTCACACAGTCCCCTGGGTGACCATCACTCTCACACAGTCCCCTGGGTGACCACCACTCTCACACACAGTCCCCTGGTGACCATCACTCTCACACAGACCCCTGGGTGACCACCACTCTCACACAGTCCCCTGGTGACCATCACTCTCACACAGTCCCCTGGGTGACCACCACTCACACAGTCCCCTGGGTGACCACCACTCTCACACAACCCCTGGGTGACCACCACTCTCACACAGTCCCCTGGGTGACCATCACTCTCACACAGTCCCCTGGGTGACCACCACTCTCACACAGTCCCCTGGGTGACCATCACTCTCACACAGTCCCCTGGGTGACCACCACTCTCCACAGTCCCCTGGGTGACCATCACTCTCACCAGTCCCCTGGGTGACCACCACTCTCACACAGTCCCCTGGGTGACCACCACTCTCACACAGTCCCCTGGGTGACCACCACTCTCACACAGACCCCTGGGTGACCACCACTCTCACA
>WNGS01164525.1:20786-40384 GCA_020271785.1 Procambarus virginalis | reverse complement strand
CAAGGGAAGGGCAGGCGCCGATACTCTTGGCACCAGTGTCGTCGCAGGAGTTGCCAGAATGTAGCTGTAAACAGCTGCAAATTGCCTTAGGGACTCTGACTCCGGATTTTTCCTCAGGGGACTCCTGAAGCCTTTCCGATGAGTGTGGTTAGCCAAAAACAGCAGAGGTTTGAATTCGGGTGTTTTCCTTCCCAAGATGAGCTTCCCAGGCTAACGAATCTGCCCCGAAGCAACTGGTTTAAGGCACCAGAGGGCACCGCCTTCGCCCCTTCTGTGGTAGAAAGCAGTTTTGCCGGGCCTAGAGGCTAAGCCACAAGTGCAGGCCAGGAGCTGGACTTGGTTGTCAGAGGCTATTGAGACACGCATGCTATCAAGGGCACTTTACAGGCTGTAGGAGCTTATCTCTACAACCCTTCCCCTGGCAATAAACAACCACTTGGATCACACATTATATTGTTTAAATTAAAGGGCAATAAACTCTTTAAAAACAAAAATGGAGTCATCTCCCTTTTTCATTAATCAACATGTATTTATTTAATTCACTGCTCTACTCTACATTCTTTTGATAGCAGTGTGGATTATATAAACTGGTGTGTGGGGGGTTTTTGAGCCATGAGACTCGTCGTTACAAACACCTAGTTACTCATAATCTAACCCACTACTGCCACACAACAAATGCAGTGTTGCCACTTTGCACGTTCCATGGATTTGAGGGGTAAATGAACACTTTTCCTGTTACCATAGTTACTGTAATGTCTCACTGGCTTATCTGCTGAGCATGTACCATACCGTTAGCTGCAGTAATGTAGTTAAATCCCACTATGAGCACTTTAAAACTGTGACTTTTGCTAGTAAAGAGGGAATTGATTACCAACTTTGGTCTGCCTTTGAGCAGCCTGAGGGCAGTAATATTCCGGGAACGTCAACTAAATTTCGGAGACTTGAGGCAAAGTGAAATTCAAACCAGTTACTCCATCTAGTGCTTTGTATAGTGACTGTTGTAAGCTTCTTGTTGAATCACTTGTGACACAAAAGATTATTGATGTGTGTATTTATGTGAGTGATTAAATATGTATGTGTATGTATATATGTATACGTATGTGTATGTACATGTATATATAACATTAATAATTTTGTAACTAGCGTCAAAAGATTGTTATTTGCTTAGCTAAACGAACTAGAGGGTTCAGTTCCTAAACCGATTATGTGCCTCTGTAATCCTTTACACCACCGTCCACGGGATGGGTATGGGGTGCATAATAGAAAGAAAGAAATTGAATTGAAATTTAAAACTGTAACTAATCCATTACATGTAAATTGTCTCATCTACAGAACATTAGGGCCTAGTTCTGCCCCTATTATGCAAGTGTGGCCGTTCTTCGCCTCCCACACCATAACTATGGGGTCCATTATAAACCAGTTAAACTAACTAGTATAGTACCAGAAGCAGTGACGCCACATACCCCAGGCATGATGATCCTCTCAATATCAGCCATAACATCGCTCCACTCGTCAGGGGTGTCAGGAGCCTGTGAGGGCAACAGTGGTCGCAGGTACCCGGGAGCCACCTCTGGCAACACTCGCCTGTAAACAATGTGGGAATGAAGTGCTAGCAACACCGCCAATATTGTTGCTCCTGGCCTCCCTACACTGATTGTTCACTTCCTATTGGCCTGGCTACACTGATTGTTACCTTCCTACTGGGGCTGGCTACACTGATTGTTCACTTCCTCCTAGGCTTACTAAAACTGATTGTTCACTTCCTACTGGGTTTGCTACACTGATTATTCCTACTGGGCTTGCTACACTGATTATTCCTACTGGGCTGGCTACACTGATTGTTCACTTCCTACTAGGCTGGCTACACTGATTGTTCACTTCCTACTGGGCTAGCTTCACTGATTGTTCCCTTCTTACTGGGCCGGCTACACTGATTGTTCCCTGCCTACAAGGCTAGCTACATTGATTGCGCCCTTTTACTTGGCTGCCAACACTGATTGTTCCCCTTCTTACTGGGCTGGATACACTGATTGTTCTCTTTCTACTGGGCTTGCTACACTGATTGTTCCCTTCATACTGGGCCAGCTACACTGATTGTTCACTTCCTACTGGGCTAGCTACACTGATTGTTCACTTCCTACTGGGCTTGCTAGACTGATTGTTCCTACTGGGCTGGCTACACTGATTGTTCTCTTCCTACTGGGCTGGCTACGCTGATTGTTTCATTGTTTCTTTCCTACTGGGTGGGCTTCACTGATTGTTCCTACTGGCTGGCTACACTGATTGTTCACATCCTATTGGGCTAGATACTGTCATTGTTCACTTCCTACTGGGCTGGCTACACTGATTGTTCCCTTACTACTTGGCTGGCTACACTGATTGTTCAATTTCTACTGGGCTGGCTACACTAATTGTTCCTAGAAGGGTACCAACAGTGATTGTTCCTACTGTGATTAGTAACACTGATTCATCCTAAAGGGATTAGTAGCAGTGATTGTTCCAACTGGGGTAGCACCAATAATTGTTTCTAATGGGGTAGCAACACTAATTGTTCCTACTGGGGTAGCTACACTGATTGTTCCTACTGGGGTAGCAACACTGATTGTTCCTACTGGGGTAGCAACACTGTTTCTACTGGGGTAGCAATACTGATTGTTCCTACTGGGGTAGCAACACTGATTGTTCCTACCGTGGTAGCTACATTGATTGTTTCTACTTTGGTAGCTAAACTGATTGTTCCTACGAGGGAAGTAACATCGATTGTTCCTACTGGGGTAGCTACACTGATTGTTCCTACTGGGGTAGCTACACTGATTGTTCCTACTGGGGTAGCAACACTGATTGTTCCTACTGGGGTAGCAATACTGATTGTTCCTACTGGGGTAGCAACACTGATTGTTCCTACTGGGGAAGCAACACTGATTGTTCCTACTGGGGTACCACCACTGATTGTTCCTACTGGGGTAGCAACACTGATTGTTCCTACTAAGGTAGCAACACTGATTGTTCCTATTGGGATTAGCTATACTGATTGTTCCTACTAGGGTAGCTATACTGATTGTTGCTACTGGGGTAGCAACACTGATTGTTCCTACTGGGATTAGCTACACTGATTGTTCCTACTGGGATTAGCTATACAGATTATTCCAATAGGGGGACATCACTGATTGTTCCTACTGGGAAAGACCACTGATTGTTCCTACTGGGGTAGCACCACTGATTGTTCATACGGGGGTAGCAACACTGATTGTTCCTTTTGGGTAGCACCACTGATTGTTCATACTCGGGTAGCAACACTGATTGTTCCTATTAGGGTAGCTACACTGATTGTTCCTACTGGGGTTGCAACACTGATTGTTCCTACTAGGGTAACAACACTGATTGTTCCTACTGGGGTAACAACACTGATTGTTTCTACTGGGGTAGCAACACTGATTGTTCATACTGGGATAGCAACACTGATCGTTCCTAATAAGGTAGCAACACTGATTGTTCCTTATAAGTAGCACACTTTTTTTTTGCAGGGATATTCCTGCGCGGGCTCTAAGCCTCTGGCTGGCCCACTAAGTGTTGCTTGTTTCTTTTTACTTGGGCGGAGTATGAGTATTTATGACTCGTATGGTCGCTTTAGTAAGATTTTGCCATATGTGTTTAACAACTTCTTCTGCTCTGTTGAATCTAAGTTGAAATCTTAATGGGTTTGTAACTGTGCACTGTTACTGCTAATACCTCTACTCCATCCCCACATGAAACTGGGTCTATTTTCTTGCTAGGTATTGTGTTCCTGACTAGGGTCATAAATCCTCTTTGTCTCCCCTGCTCATAAGCTATAACATAGTGCTGATATCCAGCTAATCTGAAGGATTTCGTGGCTGGGAAAAAGAGTTTCTTCCAAAACGATTATATCTGCTTTCGTGCTGATTGCAGCCTCCTGAAGTGTGTGTTTTTATTTCCAAGACCTTGTATGTTCCACTGCAGTATTCGTAATGGTCAGACGACGGTTTCGGTTGGTGTTGCCTGTTCTACCAGAACTCCTCTTCGGGATCGACTCTATATTCTCCACCTCGCAAGTCGTGTTGCTGCAAATCGAACTGCATTGATTGTTCGTGGTCATCCCCGGCGTTGTTGGAATCTGTGCATAACTGTGGTCCATCACTTTTGTGTTGGTATTGCTGCATGTCGGACTGCATTGATTGCTCGTGGCTGTTTCTTGTGTTGTCGGAGCCTGTGCATCTCTGCTGTTCAATACGTCTTTGTTGGTGTTGTTGCATATCAGACTGCATTGGCTGTTGTTGTCTGTCTCTTGTGTTGTAAGATTCTGTTGATCTTGGGTGGTCACTGCTTCTTGCAGTTGCTTTTGTGAATGTTGATGTTCTGGTGTCTAGACTACCCAACTGTTGTTGTAGTCTGTATGTCCATGTTGCGTTGTTTGTCCTCTTGTGCACCGTCTTGTCTCAGACTGTCTATTTCTTGTGTAACTGTGGTCTGCTGCACGATCTTGTCCATTATCACACAAGTGATGTCTTGAGTCTGTTGCTGTGAGGCGTTCTGCGTCATCTGTAGGCAATTGATAATGGTCTCTGCCATGATCTTCACGATGTTTTTCAGCTGGACCTCGGTGGTAAAACTGTATATTGTTGTGTTGATCCCGAAANTGCTAACCCAAGCTATGTGCTAACCAATGCTATGTGCTGACAGGCTGTGTACTGAGGAATCTGCGATCCATGTGTGCCGATGCTGTGTACGAAACGACGCTTTGATGCTGTGTACAAAACCCGATGTTTTGGGTACGAAACGACACTTCGTGCTACAAAATTCTTCACGCTGTGAACTGACTGCTGTGCCAACTGCTGACAACTGCTATACCAACTGCTGTGCTGCTGTGGAGTAGGAACAACACATGTACACAAGGGCTAGGTAAGACATCAGTTGCTGCTATATTGTGCACTGCTGTGAACTTTTGCATTAAAATGCTTGTGTGCTTTGCAAAATTAAAGTAATTACAGTGAATTTTTAACTAGCATATACAGTGCAGTAAGTGTTTAGTATTCTGAGGAATATTTAAGTGATAAGTTTACATTTATTCAGTAAAAAATGGCAAATATACCTCAGTTTCCTGCATTTGATCCTGACTGTGATCAGACAAACCTGTCACAGAGGTGGACCAAATGGCTTAAAAGGTTTGAAAATTTGTTGATAGTTTCTGACATCAAAAGTGCTGAAAGAAAGCGTGCCTTTCTACTTCATTATGCAGGTGATCGAGTTTGTGACATCTTTGATACACTGAAAAACACTGGTGATGCCAAAGATTATGACATTGCTAAAGCCAAATTAACTGAGCACTTCAAACCAAGACAAAATACTGCAATGGAAATTATGCATTTCAGGAGAGCCAGACAACTCTCTAATGAAACTGTCGATCAATACCACACACGTCTGCAGGGTTTAGCAGCCCATTGTGAGTTTGCTGATGTTGACAAAGAAATCAACAGCAAATAATTGAAACATGCACATCTACACGTCTCTGTCGAAGAGCTCTAGAACTTGTTGATGATGAAAGTTCTCTTACCAAGATACTGGATATGCTCGTCGAATGGAAGATGCTGCACGTGATGCTCGAGTCATGGAGTGCAGTGCCAAACAACAGTTTCTGCCACTGTTACTAACAGTGATGAGGTACATAAGGTTCAGGGAGGACACCATGACCATAGAAGATATCATGCCAAACCTAACAGTAAATTGAGCCGAGAACCATATCACAACTGGAGTCATGGAACAAACTCAAGCAGTCACAACGACTCGCATCAGAGGATGTCAACAATAAATGACAGAATTGTGGAGGAGACTACCCACACCAAGGTAATGTTTGTCCTGCACAAGGTAAGAAGTGATATGAGTGTGGAAAACTAGGTCATTTTGGTGCTATGTGTCGTTCCGCACTAAAGAAACCACAGTCAGTGAATAAAAGTACTGTACGAGGATCAGGTCATAGGTGTCAAGGTGGTAAACACAATATTGCACCTCATATCCAGAATGTTAATAATGTACAAGACAACATTTCATTACAACCTGTCCCAGATGACAGTGAATGTGATTACATTTATGGAGTACACTCAATCACAGAATGGAATGATCTTCTAAACAACCCAGAGACTATAGTATACATTGCTGGTATTTGTCTCAAAGTTCTCATTGGCACTGGATCAAACATTGACACCATTGCTGAATGTCAATATGAAAAATTTAAAAAAACAGTTCCCAAAGCTTGAGAACTATATTGGCAAAGCCACTGCCTATGCTTCAAAGGTAGCCTTGTCAGTGATTGGAACTTTCAGTGCAGAGACAGTGCAGGTAAGATTAAGTCAAAGAGTGCAATGCTCACTACTACATTCCATGTTGTTAGGAATGCAAAGGAGTCTCTACTCAGTTACAAGACTTCAACCAAATTGGGGCTACTTCAGCTTTCTAATGCTGTAGCAGTGGAATCTGCAAACAATGTTGATGTTATTGTTGCTGAATTTTTTGATCGATTTGAACCTACAGATTGTTATACTGATAGCAAAGTTCTGCTGCAAATTAACCCAGATGAAATTCAAGTTGCCGAGGAATATGTACACTCTGTAACCTGTGATGCAGTCCCTAAGGCTCTCACTCTTGAATGACGATGCGAGGTACTCGTATCGTCATTCCAGCTGTTCTCCAGCAACGTGCTCTGAAGCTTGCACATCAAGGACACCAAGGACTTGTTAGGACCAAACAGCTGCTACGAGAAAAGGTGTGGTTTCCTGGCATTGATCGTCAAGCAAAGGACATGCATGATGCCTGTGTCCCTTGCCAAGCTGCAGTGGATACTTCAAGACCAACACCTCTACAACCTTCACCACTACCTGCTGCACCATGGACGGAAGTATCAATGGACTTCTGTGGACCGCTACCAACTGGAGAGTACTTGATGGCAGTCATTGATGATCACTCACATTATCCAGAAGTAGAAATCATCACTTCAACATCTGCAAAGGCTGTCATCCTGAAACTCGACAAGATCTTTTCAAACTTTGGCATTCCTGAAGTTGTCAAGACGGACAATGGACCGCCATTCAATGGACAAGACTTCATCAACTTTGCTGAGCATATTGGATTCAAACACCGCCGTGTTATGCCATTACATCCTCAAGCAAATGGAGAAGTCGAGAGATTCATGCAACCTCTCATGAAAGCTGTACGCTGTGCTCATGCCGAAGGACGATCCTGGAAACAAGCTATGTATGCTTTTCTCAGGAACTACCGTGCATCACCGCATGGAACACTGGGCAAGTCGCCTGGCGAACTTATATTTGGACGTCCTATGAGGATCGCACTACCTGTCATGCCAGCCGAGGTAACGGATAAACGTCTCGCTCAGAAGGATGCACTAGCCAAGGGCAAAATGAAAATTGCTCATGATCAACGTGCACAGGAACAATTCATAAAGGTTGGAGATACTGTTCTCGTTAAAAAGAAAAAAGAGGGAAAGCTAGATATGCCGTGTGATACAAAACCATATAAAGTGATTAGTGTAAAAGGAACTATGGTAACAGTGAGTAATAGAGATCATAGTATAACACGTAATATGTCTTATTTCAAAGTGATTCAAACTAGTGTAGAAAATGATGAAGTGCAAAGTCGTACAAAGGAAAAAGAAAAAATGAGCTGTAACCCGACAAACAATTCAAGGGATATTCTTGTATTTAAAGACTCTCGTCCTAAACGTCATGTTAAACGCCCTACACGATTTGATGATTAATTGTGTTCCTATGTAAAGCAAAGTTTGTACGTATTATGCTAAACTAAATTTAATATTGTTTGAATAGTTCAGATCTCTCATTCAGTATTTTGTAACTTTGTATTACAGTTTCTTTCATTTTTGTTTAACATTGCATTTGTATTTTTAACATTGAAATCCTTTGTGGTAAAGATTAAGTTGTTTAAATTCTTTGTGTACTTAATTAATGTTAAATGTATGCAATATCTCTTGATATGTTAATAACTTACTTTGTGTCAATAACTTTTCTTTGTGCTACAAGCATGGTAGACATCCTGTATTCATTCTTTTTAAAGAAAAGGAGGGATGTCATGTTCACAGAAAACGGTACCATCCATTTTCTATGTGCTGCGGCTCAGACGACAGCAGGAGGTAAACAGAAGCGTACGGGACGCTACCAGCTTGGAAGCAGCTAGTCATGTAATCTTTTATAAGTATTAAAGTCAGTAACCAAGCAATGACTTTGTATCAACCCTACAACCAAGACTTCCTCAGCTACACACAAACACCACAGGGCTGTGTCTCCACATTTGATTGATTGTGTGTGTTTCTCATCTGCTCTTTTGCTTGGATGTTTGAGTGTGTTGGATGTATGTGATTTTTATTGTATTAGGCTGTTTTCTTTCTCCCGTGAATTGGACGTCCGCCCTTCCTTGTCCTGCTGTTGGGCAGTGACCAGCGTTGCCATGAATTTTTATTTGATATTGTGCGGTCTTGCCCCCCCTTTGTATATGGGGTCTTTAGTGTGCGTGTGTTTCTGTTGCAAGGTTCGGAGATGTCTCCCCTCCTTGTTAGCTGTGACTGAGCTGTGTATATGTTGTATGCATTGTGCAGTTCTAAACTTGGAATATGTTCATTTCGGTTGTGTGTATATGCTTCTTTCCTCTGACCATGGTCAGTTATATTTTTATGTTTTCATTGGATTGATGTGTGTTTCTTTTGTTGGATTCCCCTTGTTGGGGCTTATTACGTTTTGGTTTATTCCCTGCATTTTATAATGATTTTGGTAGATGGTAACGGCCTTCGTTTGTTGAGGTCCCTTGTGTGTGTTATTGTTTCTCATGTTTTTTTCTGTATTTTGTCATGTGGTGCTGGTGATCTGTATTTGCAGTACCTTATTTGTGTTCCACTTGTGTGGACTGGTGTACATACTGGGCGCATCTGTGCACTGTGGTGTGGGTACGTGGATTTTGTATGGTGTATATTTTGTTTTATATAGTTATGTATTGGGTTGGTGCATTGTTGAGTATTGGTTTGGTGCACTATTTCTTGCTCTGTATCTTGTGGTATTCGTGTCAAGCACTGTTACTTTGGTAACTTATTTGTATATATATGTTTTATATAATAAAGAAAAAATTAAATGAAAATTCCTAAGGATATCTATAGCCAAGTCAAAGCCGAGCAGTAGTAACATCTAGAAATTTACTGATTTTATTGGATGAACCATAGATGTGTGGCTCTTCTTGCATGATAGTATGATGACAGATGGATTTACTGGTGTCGATTTCACTTTGCCTCAGATCTACAAGGTTTTATTGAAGTTCTTGGTGTACTATTGCCCTCAGACTGCTTATAGGCAATCCAAGCTTATACTCAGTTCCTCCTTTAAAGGCAGAAGCACTTCTAGAGCACCATAGACAAACAAGATTGGCTCTTGCCAGAAGATATGTCAATGAACATGTCGATTACTGGGCCTGTGTAGTCTTCAGTGATGAGAACACATTCACGCCAGCGACTCATGGCACATTACACTGCTGGCGTCCCAACAACACACAGTATGAACAGCAGTTTATATATGAATTCGCCAGGAGTGGTTATTAATTGTGCAGTGTGTGGGGGTGGAGTCATTATACAGCGTAGGAGAACTTGTTAATATTAAGGGACGCTACAATGCTGTCACATATCTTGAGATTTTGGAGGAAGTGACGGTGCCTTCTGTGCACACATATGCTCTCTCCTGCCACGAGCAAATAATAATCAAGCAGGCATTGTATTGCTTGTTTAATAAAGTTTTACCCCAAATAGGCTAACATAACCCTACCTTACAATCAATAATGTTACTTAGGCTTTACCATTGGTCATTTATTTTACTGGGATTGTTGTTTTGTGTTAAGCTTAACCTAATATTGGGCTATCAAATATGGATGGAGCAATTAACAGGATAATTGTTCCATCCACAATGTCCGGATTGTTAGGTGATGGATTGTTCAACAACGCAATATTGAGCTCAAGTGGCCAGCAAAGGTTGCGATATGAACCCCATAGAGAATGGTGTATGTGTATATTCACCTAGTTGTTCTTGCGGGGTTGAGCTCTGCTCTTTCGGCCCGTCTCTCAACTGTCAATCAATTGTAACTACTAACTATTCCCCCCCCCCCACACACACACCCAGGAAGCAGCTCCGTAACAGCTGTCTAACTCCCAGGTACCTGTTTACTGCTAGATAACAGGGGCATCAGGGTGAAAGAACCGTTGCCCATTTGTTTCTGCCTTGTCCGGGAATCGAACCCGGGCCACAGAATTACGAGACCTGCGCGCTATCCGCTCAGCTACCAGACCATGTCTGACCCTAACCCAGACCCTGTGTGTGTGTGTGTGTGGGTGTGTGTGTGTGTACTCACCTAATTGTGCTTGCGGGGGTTGAACTTTGGCTCTTTGGTCCCGCCTCTCAACTGTCAATCAACTGGTGTACAGATTCCTGAGCCTATTGGGCTCTATCATATCTACATTTAAAACTGTGTATGGAGTCAGCCTCCACCACATCACTGCCTAATGCATTCCACCTGTTAACTACTCTTGACACTGAAAAAGTTCTTTCTAACATCCCTGTGGCTTATTTGGGTACTCAGTTTCCACCTGTGTCCCCTTGTTCGCGTACCGCCAGTGTTGAATAGTTTATCCTTGTCTACCCTGTCAATTCCCCTGAGGATTTTGTAGGTAGTGATCATGTCTCCCCCTCACTCTTCTGTCTTCCAGTGTCGTAAGGTGCATTTCCAGCAGTCTTTCCTCGTAACTCATGCCTCTTAGATCTGGGATTAGTCTAGTGGCTTACCTTTGAACTTTTTCCAGCTTCGTCTTGTGCTTGACAAGGTACGGGCTCCATGCTGGGGCCACATACACATGTGGTGTGTGTGTGAGAGAGAGAGACAGAGAGAGAGAGAGAGAGAGAGAGAGAGAGAGAGAGAGAGAGAGAGAGAGAGAGAGAGAGAGAGAGAGAGAGAGAGAGAGAGAGAGAGAGAGAGAGCAAAGCAGGGGGGCCAGATGTCATGTCGTCTGTGCCTCAACTGCCAAATGCCAATACATAAAATTATCACACATTATTGTAGGCATCCGTCAATCCCGTGGGGTTATGGAGTTGTGCCCTGGGTGTCTAGTTGTTGTAGTCTAGTTGGATGCAGCGCCTGCTGTAGCTGTGAAGGCCAACCCGAGAATGACAGTCTCGACTACAGTGAGCGCAGATAAACGCCGAAGCGCATGCCTCTGACAGAGGACAAGACCTGCTCTGAAGTCTATTATCCTATGCCTGCCTCTTCAGTTCATCCTTGAATTGCTGGAGTTCCTTCTGCACTTTACATCTCCAGGCAGATCTGTCCGCAGCTGATGCCTCCCAAGTGTTGATGTCGACGCTCATCTGCTTGAGGTCGCGTTTGCAGGCGTCTTTGAAATGCAGCTGTCTTCCAGGGGTCTCCTTCCTGATGCCAGTTCTCCATACAAGAGGTCCTTCGGTATGCGGCCATCTTCCATGCGTGTAACATGTCCCAGCCATCGCATGCGTCTCTGCTTCAGGAGTGTAAACATTGAAGGGAAACCTGTTCTCTCGAGTACTGTGTTTTTGGTGACGTGGTCTTTCCACGTGATGTCAAGGATGTGTCTCAGGTTCCGCATGTGAAAGGTATTAAGCCGTCTCTCCTGGCGAGAGCGCAGGGTCCAGGATTCCAAGCCGTAAAGAAGTGTACTCACCACACATGCTATTTAGACTTGTGCCTTGGTGTGCACTGTCAGTTTGGCATTTTCCCAAACGTGCCTTGTGAGCCTAGCCAGTGTTGTTGTGGCCTTCCCGCCTGTTGAGCTCAGTGTCCAGGGAAAGGATGTCTGACATTGTGGAGCCCAGGTACACAAACTCGTGAACTGCCTCCAGCACATAGTCTGCTTTGTTTATGCAGGGTAGCTCATTGGCGTCTTGTCCCATCACCTGTGTCTTCTTCAGGCTGATTGTCAGGATGAATGTGGAACAGGCTGCGGCAAAGCAGTTGAGTAGCTGTTGCAGGCCTTCTGCTGCGTGTGTGGTGATCGCTGCGTCGTCGGTGAAGAGGAACTCCCTGAGGATTTGCATCTGTACTTTCGTCATTGTTCGGAGTCTGGATAGATTATAGAGCTTTCCATCAGATCTTGTACAGAGATAGATACCCTCTGTGGTTATTCCAAAGGCATGCCTGATGAAGATCACGAAAAAGATGCCGAACAGGGTTGGAGCAAGAACACACCCATATTTAACACCACTGTTGATGTTGAATGGTTCAGAGGTTGAGCTGTCGTACACAATTGTTCCCTTCATGTCCTTGTGGAACGATTGTATCATGCTGAGTAGGGTGGGTGGGCAGCAATTTTGGCCAAGATCTTGAAGCGTCCGTCCCTGCTCACGAGGTCAAAGGTCATTGTAAGGTCAATGAAATATGTACAACAATGATGGAGATGTACATGCTTTTCTCAGCTCCCTGCACTTTTCTTGAAGCTGTCTCAGGGAGAACATCATGTCAGTGGTCGACATCTCTGCTCGGAAGCCACAATTTGACTCAGGAAATACTCTTTCAGCAAGAATCTGAAGCCTGACCAAGACGACCCTGGCGAAGAGTTTGCCGACGACGCTGAGGAGGGATATGCCGCAATAGTTGTTGACGTGCTTCTGTCACCATTATTTTTGTAGAGAGTGTTGAAGTTTGCATCTCTCATGACTTGTGGCACCGAGCCCTCCCTAAAGCACTGGCACAGAAGTTCATGAAGCTCAGTTTTAAGTGTTCCATGAGCACACTTGAGAACTTCAGGCAGATTCATGTCGTCTCCTGGGGCCTTCCCTGAGGAAAGTGAATCCACTGCTTTCTCAACTTCTTCCACAGTCGGTTCAAGATCAAATTCATCCATGATGGGCAGGCACTCGATTGCATCCAAAGCCTCTACGCTGACCACGTTCTCTCTGGAGTAGAGTTTGGAGTAATGTTCCACCCAGCGATTCATCTGTTGATAACAGTCTTTAATGATCTCTCCAGTGGCTAAATTCATAGGAGCCGTCCTGTTTGTGTAGAGCCTGTTGCCTGTTTGATCTCTTCGTACATGCCTCTTATGTTGCAGACAGTGGCTGCAGTTTGCATGTTAGAACAGAGTCGAAGCCAGTAATCGTTAGCACAGCACTTCGCAGTTTGTTGAACTCAACTGCAAGCAGTATGGAGGGTCTGTAGGTTCCTTTCTGAGGGCAGGTTCTTGTAGGATGAGAGCTCGTCTCTTTTCCTCTATGAGGGGTAACAGTTCCTCTGCACTGGCCTCGAACCAATCTGCTGACTTGTTCTGCCTCTTACCGAAATTGGATATGGCTGTGTTGAAACCAGCGCCCCTGAGATGTGACCACCTCTCACTTGTTTATAGCAGGGTGGTACAGGAACGGCATTTACCAGCGCCGCAGTGAATTCCTCCATCTTGTGAAGGTCACGGGTCTTCTTTACGTTAATGCGTTGTCTTCCCTCCTTCTTTGCTCTGTGGATTTTTTGGGGCTGCAACTTTACTCTGCAAACAACGAGAGAGCGGTCGGTGTCACAATCTGTGCTGTAGAAGCTGCGGGTCAGTTTGACGTTTCCCAGATTGCTACGCCCGTAAGCACCAGGTCAAGTTGGTGCCAATGTTTAGACCTGGGGCGTCTCCAGGAAACCTTATGCTGGGGCTTGGTGTCGAAGAACGAATTGGTGATGCAGAGATCATGACAACAGCAGATCTCCAGGAGGCGCTGCTCACTCTCATTCATCTTCCCAAATCTAAACTGGCCCAGGCAGGAAGGTCAAGAGCTGTGATGAGAACCAACTCCTACATTAAAGTCTCCCAGGTGGAAGACTGGCTCTTGTTGAGGTATGTCTCTGAGAGTTAGGCCGAGGTCATCATAGAACTCGTCCTTCGCTTCGGTAGAGGATGTCAGTGTTGGTGCATAGGCGTTGATGAGGCTAACCATTCCTGCTGCTGTATGAACCTGAAGTTTGATGATCCTCCAGACCCCTCTGTGGGCAGTACTATGGACCCTAACAACCTGTTCCTGATGGCAAAGCCAATGCCATGCTTCCTTACCTCTTCTGGAGGTTTGCCCTGCCTGAAGAAGGTAAAGTCCTTCTCCTGTATGCTGCCAGTCGTGGGCAGATGTGTCTCCTGCAGGGCGACTATGTCCATCTTGAGCCTGCGTAGTTCATTGTCGATCACAGCTGTCTTTCGGGAGTCGTTCACTTCCAGTACATCTTCCGAATGACCCGGTGTCATGGTTCTTACATTCCATGTGCCCAGTTTGAGAGCTGGGTGGCTCTGTGTTTGTTTTCTTTTGCCTGGTGCATGATTGATGATCCGCTTATTGGATTGTGGCCTAAGCCCCACGCTCCCAGTGGAGCCGGTGGACCGTGGCGGGATAGCATCTTATTGGCTGGGCGCTGCCCAGCTTGAGGTAGGCAGTAGCTGTCCTATGAAATCGATGATTTCTCCCACCAACGGAAGCAACCCCTGGCACCTTACTCTACACCAATTGATTGGTAGGCTTATCACCGGTAGCTATCGTTCCCCGTGTTGAGCCATCGCCAAGGCAATGCTGGAGTGTCCTCTCCAGGGCACAGGCCTGGGCAGTAATTATGGAGAACCGGCTGTTGCCCATACAGCAGATCCGCCCTCTCTACGACACCGATGTGATCCAAGGGAAGGGCAGGCGCCGATACTCTTGGCACCAGTGTCGTCGCAGGAGTTGCCAGAATGTAACTAAAACAGCTGCAAATTGCCTTAGGGACTTGGCTCCGGATTTTTCCTCAGGGTTGACTCCCGAAGCCTTTCCGATGAGTGTGTTTAGCCGAAGACAGCAGAGGTTTGAATTCGGGATTTCTTCCCTAGATGAGCTTCCCAGGCTAACGAATCCCATCTGCCCGAAGCAACTGGTTTTAAGGTACCAGAGGCCCGCCTTCGCCCCTTCTGTTGGTAGAAGCAGTTTTGCCGGGTCTAGAGGCTAAGCCACAATGCAGCCAGGAGCTGGACTTGGTTGTCAGAGGCTATTTGAGACCCATGCTATCAGGGGCCTTTACAGGCTGTGGGAGCTTATCTCAACAACCCTTCCCCCCGGCAATAACAACCACTTGGATCACACAGAGTGCACCCTGAGCAGCCATGGAGTGAGGACGTGTCCCGGGCTCCGTGACTGCTGGGGTTGTTTGCCCATTTGGTCGCCAGGTGGTGGGCGTCTCTGCCCTACCCAGTGTTGTTGCCTGCTGGCTGCAAGCTGACGTGGCGGTTCTACCATGGGGGCCTTCAACTTCCTCCTGTTCTGCGTCAGAATTCCGTGGGACTGGAGTTCTCTTGTAAGGCTGGTTATCCAGCCGTTGAGCTAGTGATGTGTGACATGCTTCGTGTCCCAGTGGAGGCCGTTTACGGAGTTGAACTTGTTACGGCCCACCGGTGATTGTCAAGTTCGTGAGGGAGGAGGAGTATCGGGACTTCCTCCGTCGGTATGAAGGGCGTTCGTTGCCGTTGCCGGATGGCGCCGGCTCTGTTGCGGTCTCGGACCGCAGTGGTGCCCTGACTTATGTCAGTGTGCACGGGCGCCCTGGAGTTCCCTGAAGACCTTCTCCGGCGCTTCTTCGGGAGGTATGGTGCTGTCATCAGTGTGCGGGTAAACACGCTTTCCTCAGGAAGTATGCTGGGAAGCGGACGAACATCCGTACATTAGGTATGCGCCTGCGGTCGGATATCCCATCTTCTGTCCGGCTGATGGGTTACTACGTTCGGGTGTATTATGCCCGGCGCCCCGTACCTGTTTTCGATGTGGCCAGTTAGGGCATCAGGCTGCCGGGTGCTCTGAGGCCCCTGCTGCACTGTCAACTTGTTCCGGGAAGAGGATTTCCGCCGCTCCCTCAGGGCGTGGCTTCCGGAGATGAGGAGGGACAGGTCCCGTTCGCTGCTGATGCGGCCCCCCCTGCGTCACCCAACATGCCCCCGGTGGTTGCTGTCTCTCCTCTGGGTGTTGCAGTGGCTCCTGTCGCTGGTCAATTCGCTGTGCCAGTTGTTCCCGAGGGTCTTCCAGATGGTCTCTGCGAGTCTTCTTCATCTGCCTCGTCTCCTGCTGCTGCGCCTGGTCCTGCGCCCTCGCCTGGTGTTACGGCTGTGCTGAGTGCTGGGGGGGCTGTGGAGCATCCTGTTGTGTGCGCCGGTTCCCCTGTGTGTTGAGGCTGCTGCCGTACTGCGACGGGCGTCGGTTCGCACGGCTTGTGAAGCCCGTGGTTCTGGGTCAGCCTCCGGCTGTGAGGATGTGAGGCCGGTGCCCAAGCGTTCCAGGCGTTCTTCTACTGCTTGGGCTGATGTGGAGGACTTCGACGCCGGTGGAGCTTCAGGCGATGATGTGGCGGTTCCGGATGCTTCGTACTCTACGTTGCTGGTGGTTGCTGACGTCCATGTGCCTGCTGTTGATCGTGGTTGTGCATATGATTTACCTCCTGTTCTTTCTCCTGCAGAAGGTTCTCCGCAGTGGAAGGTGGCTGCTCCAACGGACGTGGATGGTGAGGGTCTCTGATGCGAGCCGAGGCCTCAAGCTGGTGCTGAAGAAAGATGCTAAGCGTGGGGGGTCCCAGCAGGTGCACCGTCCGGCGGTTGACGTGGAGCCCTATGAGGCAGCCGAGGAGGCTCCTAGTGCGCTGCCCATTGCCCGGCCCCGTGGGAAGGAGCCCCTCCCTCTCGTCTTGGCCTCCGGCGTGGCGCATGATGCTCAGAATCCTTTGCAGTTTGACATTGTTGACCGCGTGCATCCTGTTCCGTGGTGCCCTTCTTCCATCTGGGTTCCGCGGGCTCGGGTTTTTGTTGTGGGTGTGCCAGAGTCGTTGCCTGATCCCCGTACGGTACATGATCGCCCTGTTCCGGCTAATATCATGTTACTCTGGGAGGCGTATTGTGTTCGCTTCCCGGTGGCGGAGTGGCCGGACAAGTATGACACTTTGAGTAGTGTGTGTGCGTGCTGTGTGTTTGGTGTGTGATTGGACCTATGGGTTGTTTTGCAATGTGTTGTACCTATGTGCGCCCTTCAGGCCGGTGTTGTGTTTGTTCTCGTGACCTTTGTTTGTTGTATTTCTTGTATTCCGTTCCCCACCTGTCCGGTATTATTGTTTCTTTTTCCTGTGTTCCGTTGTGTTTATGTTCATTGTTTGTTTTTGTTGTCGACCCTTCAGGCCGGTATTTGGTGAATTTGGTGTATTTAGTGTATTTGTTTTTCTTGTTTGTGATTTTGTATTTTTTTGTTATGTTCTGATTGTTTGTTCTTGGTTTATTGTTTTATTGTATTAATTTTATGTATTTATTCGCATGTTCGCATGTAAAATTAAATAATAAAAAAAAAAAACTTGGATCACACATTATATTGTTTAAATTAAAGGGCAATAAACTCTTAAAAACAAAATGGAGCCATCTCCCTTTTTCATTAATCAACATGTATTTATTTATGTTAACTGCTCTATTCTACATTCCTTTTGATAGCAGTGTGGATTATATAAACTGGTGTGTGGGGGGTTTTGAGCCATGAGACTCGTCGTTACAAACACCTAGTTACTCATAATCTAACCCACTACTGCCACAACAACAAATGCAGTGTTGCCACTTTGCACGTTCCATGGATTTGAGGGGTAAATGAACACTTTTCCTATACTTTACCATAGTTACTGTAATGTCTCACTGGCTTATCTGCTGAGCATGTACCATACCGTTAGCTGCAGTAATGTAGTTAAATCCCACTACTGAGTCACTTTAAAACTGTGACTTTTGCTAGTAAAGAGGGAATTGATTACCAACTTTGGTCTGCCTTTGAGCAGCCTGAGGGCAGTAATATTCCGGGAACGTCAACTAAATTTCGGAGACTTGAGGCAAAGTGAAATTCAAACCAGTTACTCCATCTAGTGCTTTGTATAGTGACTGTTGTAAGCTTCTTGTTGAATCACTTGTGACACAAAAGATTATTGATGTGTGTATTTATGTGAGTGATTAAATATGTATGTGTATGTATATATGTATACGTATGTGTATGTACATGTATATATAACATTAATAATTTTGTAACTAGCGTCAAAAGATTGTTATTTGCTTAGCTAAACGAACTAGAGGGTTCAGTTCCTAAACCGATTATGTGCCTCTGTAATCCTTTACACCACCGTCCACGGGATGGGTATGGGGTGCATAATAAAGAAAGAAATTGAATTGAAATTTAAAACTGTAACTAGTCCATTACATGTAAATTGTCTCATCTACAGAACATTAGGGCCTAGTTTCTGCCCTATTATGCAAGTGTGGCCGTTCTTCGCCTCCCACACATTACTATGGGGTCCATTATAAACCAGTTAAACTAACTAGTATAGGTACCAGAAGCAGTGACGCCACATACCCCAGGCATGATGATCCTCTCAATATCAGCCATAACATCGCTCCACTCGTCAGGGGTGTCAGGAGCCTGTGGGGGCAACAGTGGTCGCAGGTACCCGGGAGCCACCTCTGGCAACACTCGCCTGTAAACAATGTGGGAATGAAGTGCTGGCAACACCGCCAATATTGTTGCTCCTGGCCTCCCTACACTGATTGTTCACTTCCTATTGGCCTGGCTACACTGATTGTTACCTTCCTACTGGGGCTGGCTACACTGATTGTTCACTTCCTCCTAGGCTTACTAAAACTGATTGTTCACTTCCTACTGGGTTTGCTACACTGATTATTTCTACTGGGCTTGCTACACTGATTATTCCTACTGGGCTGGCTACACTGATTGTCACTTCCTACTAGGCTGGCTACACTGATTGTTCACTTCCTACTGGGCTAGCTTCACTGATTGTTCCCTTCTTACTGGGCCGGCTACACTGATTGTTCCCTGCCTACAAGGCTAGCTACATTGATTGCGCCCTTTTTACTTGGCTGCCAACACTGATTGTTCCCCTTCTTACTGGGCTGGATACACTGATTGTTCTCTTTCTACTGGGCTTGCTACACTGATTGTTCCCTTCATACTGGGCCAGCTACACTGATTGTTCACTTCCTACTGGGCTAGCTACACTGATTGTTCACTTCCTACTGGGCTTGCTAGACTGATTGTTCCTACTGGGCTGGCTACACTGATTGTTCTCTTCCTACTGGGCTGGCTACGCTGATTGTTTCATTGTTTCTTTTCCTACTGGGTGGGCTTCACTGATTGTTCCTACTGGGCTGGCTACACTGATTGTTCACATCCTATTGGGCTAGATACTGTCATTGTTCACTTCCTACTGGGCTGGCTACACTGATTGTTCCCTTACTACTTGGCTGGCTACACTGATTGTTCAATTTCTACTGGGCTGGCTACACTAATTGTTCCTAGAAGGGTACCAACAGTGATTGTTCCTACTGTGATTAGTAACCACTGATTCATCCTAAAGGGATTAGTAGCATGATTGTTCCAACTGGGGTAGCACCAATAATTGTTTCTAATGGGGTAGCAACACTAATTGTTCCTACTGGGGTAGCTACACTGATTGTTCCTACTGGGGTAGCAACACTGATTGTTCCTACTGGG
>WNGS01164525.1:0-13055 GCA_020271785.1 Procambarus virginalis | reverse complement strand
GAATATGAAAAGAAACTTAGGATTGGCCTAGTTACAAAGGAAGTAGTTAAAAGATGCTCATCAATGCTTACCAGTATCATAAGAAAGGCAAAACTTTCATATTATGAGAATAGATTCAATGAAGCAAAAGGCAACATGAAAAGCCCATGGAAAACTATCTCTAGTATCCTAGAAACTAAACAACACTCACATAACCAAATAACACTCTTTAAGGATGGGAATGCACCGTCAACTGATTTAGAAATGGCAAATGTATTTAATAGCTTCTATTCATCGGTTGGTGCTAATCTTGCCAGAAAAATCCCACAGACTCAGATACATATTAACTCATATCTCTCAGGCAGGTATCCAAACTCTCTTCTCCTTTCACCAATCAGCCCGGCACATGTTGTGTCTATCATACCCTCTCTAAAAACCAAGGCATGGAACACCAGTGAAATCCCATCCATTGTATACAAGAGCGCCTCCCATGCCCTTGCGCCACCTATAGCTCTGCTGTTCAACAAATCCCTTGAGTGTCATACCTTCCCTGATATCCTTAAAAAAGCTAGAGTAACGCCAGTTCATAAAGGAGGTAATCCGGCGGACATAAACAATTATAGACCAATATTAAACCTACCCATTCTATCAAAAATATTTGAAAAAATTATCTACAAACAGCTCTATTCCTACCTCGTACAATTCGACATACTCAGTCCCTGCCAGTTTGGCTTCCCCTCCCAAAAGAGCACCAATGATGCAATCATTAGTCTCCTTGATGTAATTTACTCAGCCCTTGACAAAAATGAATTTCCGATTGGACTCTTTATTGACCTAAGAAAAGCCTTTGATTCTGTTAACCACAACTACTTCTTACTTAAACTCCAGCATTATGGAATCCGAGGCCTTGCCCTGGACTATATCCGATCCTATCTTAGTGACAGACACCAATGTGTAGCCAACAATGATACAACTTCTTCCACTCTACCTATAACCGTTGGAGTGCCACAGGGCAGCATCTTGGGTCCTCTTATATTTCTTATATATATATCAATGATCTGCCTAATGTCTCTAATATTCTTAAACCTATATTGTTTGCAGATGATACTACCCCTCATCTATTCAGACCCCCAACTCACATACACTAAATAATGTTGTGAATAATGAATTTAAAAAAGTCCACTTATGGATGTCAACTAACAAACTAACACTAAACATAGAAAAGACCTACTACATCATATTTGGAAGCAAATCACTGAATGCAATTCAGCTACAGATAGACAACATTAACATCAGTAATAAAATGATGGAAAGTTTCTTGGCCCATTCCTAGACAAGAGATTCAACTTCAGCACCCACATTCAACACATAATTAAGAAAGTCTCTAAAACAGTTGGTATACTCTCTAAAATCAGATATTATGTACCTAACTCTGCTCTCACCTCACTATATTATGTACTAATCTATCCCTATGTACTAATCTATCCCTATCTTAATTATGGTATCTGTGCAATATCTATTGCATCAGAATAATAACAAATTCTGCTTTCAGACAACACTCAGCCCCTTGTTTAACTCCCTAAACATGCTAAACCTAATCTCACTCCACACATTCTCTTGTGTCAACTACATTTATAAAACCCTGTTCTTAAATGCAAACCATGCTCTGAAACTTTCCCTTGACAGATGTAATAGGACCCATTATCACCACACCAGAAATAAATATCTCTTTGATATCCCCAGGGTCAACTTAATCTGTGTAAACACTCTATGCAAATAAAGGGACCTAGTCTATGGAACTCACTCTGTAGCGAATTGAAAAGCTGTCAAACTTTTTCCCTCATTCAAAACAAAAACAAAAAGTACCTAATTTCATCTTCATAGGTTCCTACTCTGAGCTTTAAATTTCCTCTATATCTAGTGTTACCCAATCTCCCAATCTTCATGTACTTAATCCAAACAACTTTATCATTGTGTTCATTGCTGTCTTCTTTTATATGCTAGCTATATACTGTATTGTGCCTATTAATTTTTGTTAAACTACCATTCAAGCTGTCAATGCAACCAATCTGAGCTACCTATGTGCTTTAATATACCTACAAATTTCTCTCATCTTCCATTTTTTTCTTGCTATGTACGTGTTATCATTTTTATAAATTTTGCTAGTTATTTACCTACTAAAATGTTTTTAGATTAAGGACCTGACCGAAATGCTGCGCGTACTAGTGGCTTTACAAGAATGCAATTACTATGCTATGTATCCTCACAATCCCAATGTACCTTCTTGTATATATATATATATATATATATATATATATATATTATATATATATATATATATATATATATATATATATATATATATATATATATATATATATATATATATCACTGAAAACTCACACCCCAGAAGTGACTCGAACCCATACTCCCAGGAGCAACGCAACTGGTATGTACAGGGACGCCTTAAACCACTTGACCAACACGACCGGACATAAGGAAGTGATAGCCGAGGCTATATGAACCACTTCCCCGCCGGCACTCTGATGGTAATCTTGGGCATAGCATTTTATCAAATCACCTCATTTTTTGGGGCAACACGTGAGGAACACAAATGCAAACAAGCCTGAATGGTCCCCAGGACTAGATACAACTGAAAACTCACACCCCAGAAGTGACTCGAACCCATACTCCCAGGAGCAACGCAACTGGTATGTACAGGGACGCCTTAAACCACTTGACCATCACGACCGGACATAAGGAAGTGATAGCCGAGGCTATATGAACCACTTCCCCGCCGGCACTCGGATGGTAATCTTGGGCATAGCATTTTATCAAATCACCTCATTTTTTGGGGCAACACGTGAGGAACACAAATGCAAACAAGCCTGAATGGTCCCCAGGACTAGATACAACTGAAAACTCACACCCCAGAAGTGACTCGAACCCATACTCCCAGGAGCAACGCAACTGGTATGTACAGGGACGCCTTAAACCACTTGACCATCACGACCGGACATAAGGAAGTGATAGCCGAGGCTATATGAACCACTTCCCCGCCGGCACTCGGATGGTAATCTTGGGCATAGCATTTTATCAAATCACCTCATTTTTTGGGGCAACACGTGAGGAACACAAATGCAAACAAGCCTGAATGGTCCCCAGGACTAGATACAACTGAAAACTCACACCCCAGAAGTGACTCGAACCCATACTCCCAGGAGCAACGCAACTGGTATGTACAGGGACGCCTTAAACCACTTGACCATCACGACCGGACATAAGGAAGTGATAGCCGAGGCTATATGAACCACTTCCCCGCCGGCACTCGGATGGTAATCTTGGGCATAGCATTTTATCAAATCACCTCATTTTTTGGGGCAACACGTGAGGAACACAAATGCAAACAAGCCTGAATGGTCCCCAGGACTAGATACAACTGAAAACTCACACCCCAGAAGTGACTCTGGGAGTATGGTTCGAGTCACTTCTGGGGTGTGAGTTTTCAGTTGTATCTAGTCCTGGGGACCATTCAGGCTTGTTTGCATTTGTGTTCCTCACGTGTTGCCCCAAAAAATGAGGTGATTTGATAAAATGCTATGCCCAAGATTACCATCCGAGTGCCGGCGGGGAAGTGGTTCATATAGCCTCGGCTATCACTTCCTTATGTCCGGTCGTGATGGTCAAGTGGTTTAAGGCGTCCCTGTACATACCAGTTGCGTTGCTCCTGGGAGTATGGGTTCGAGTCACTTCTGGGGTGTGAGTTTTCAGTTGTATCTAGTCCTGGGGACCATTCAGGCTTGTTTGCATTTGTGTTCCTCACGTGTTGCCCCAAAAAATGAGGTGATTTGATAAAATGCTATGCCCAAGATTACCATCCGAGTGCCGGCGGGGAAGTGGTTCATATAGCCTCGGCTATCACTTCCTTATGTCCGGTCGTGATGGTCAAGTGGTTTAAGGCGTCCCTGTACATACCAGTTGCGTTGCTCCTGGGAGTATGGGTTCGAGTCACTTCTGGGGTGTGAGTTTTCAGTTGTATCTAGTCCTGGGGACCATTCAGGCTTGTTTGCATTTGTGTTCCTCACGTGTTGCCCCAAAAATGAGGTGATTTGATAAAATGCTATGCCCAAGATTACCATCCGAGTGCCGGCGGGGAAGTGGTTCATATAGCCTCGGCTATCACTTCCTTATGTCCGGTCGTGATGGTCAAGTGGTTTAAGGCGTCCCTGTACATACCAGTTGCGTTGCTCCTGGGAGTATGGGTTCGAGTCACTTCTGGGGTGTGAGTTTTCAGTTGTATCTAGTCCTGGGGACCATTCAGGCTTGTTTGCATTTGTGTTCCTCACGTGTTGCCCCAAAAAATGAGGTGATTTGATAAAATGCTATGCCCAAGATTACCATCCGAGTGCCGGCGGCGAAGTGGTTCATATAGCCTCGGCTATCACTTCCTTATGTCCGGTCGTGATGGTCAAGTGGTTTAAGGCGTCCCTGTACATACCAGTTGCGTTGCTCCTGGGAGTATGGGTTCGAGTCACTTCTGGGGTGTGAGTTTTCAGTTGTATCTAGTCCTGGGGACCATTCAGGCTTGTTTGCATATATGTATATATATATATATATATATATATATATATATATATATATATATATTATATATATATATATATATAAATATGGACCTGGTCTGTACGGACAAGATGGTGGGTCAGTAGACCAGGGAGGAGTGGGCCTGGTCTGTGTGGACACAATGGTGGGTCAATAGACCAGAGAGGAGTGGGCCTGGCCTGTGTGGACACAATGGTGGGTCAGTAGACCAGAGAGGAGTGGGCCTGGTCTGTGTGGACACAATGGTGGGTCAATAGACCAGAGAGGAGTGGGCCTGGTCTGTGTGGACACAATGGTGGGTCAATAGACCAGAGAGGAGTGGGCCTGGTCTGTGTGGACACAATGGTGGGTCAATAGACCAGAGAGGAGTGGGCCTGGTCTGTGTGGACACAATGGTGGGTCAGTAGACCAGAGAGGAGTGGGCCTGGTCTGTGTGGACACAATGGTGGGTCAGTAGACCAGGGAGGAGTGGGCCTGGTCTGTGTGGACACAATGGTGGGTCAATAGACCAGGGAGGAGTGGGCCTGGTCTGTGTGGACACAATGGTGGGTCAGGAGACCAGGGAGGAGTGGGCCTGGTCTGTGTGGACACAATGGTGGGTCAGTAGACCAGGGAGGAGTGGGCCTGGTCTGTGTGGACACAATGGTGGGTCAGTAGACCAGGGAGGAGTGGGCCTGGTCTGTGTGGACACAATGGTGGGTCAAGTGACCATGGAGAAGTGGGCCTGGTCTGTGTGGACACAATGGTGGGTCAGTAGCCCAGGGAGGAGTGGGCCTGGTCTGTGTGGACACAATGGTGGGTCAGGTGACCATGGAGGAGTGGGCCTGGTCTGTGTGGACACAATGGTGGGTCAGTAGCCCAGGGAGGAGTGGGCCTGGTCTGTGTGGACACAATGGTGGGTCAGGTGACCATGGAGGAGTGGGCCTTGTCTGTGTGGACACAATGGTGGGTCAGGTGACCAGGGAGGAGTGGGCCTGGTCTGTGTGGACACAATGGTGGGTCAATAGACCAGGGAGGAGTGGGCCTGGTCTGTGTGGACACAATGGTGGGTCAGGAGACCAGGCCCACTCCAACGCCAGGGAGGAGTGGGCCTGGTCTTTGTGGACACAATGGTGGGTCAGGAGACCAGGGAGGAGTGGGCCTGGTCTGTGTGGACACAATAGTGGGTCAGGAGACCAGGGAGGAGTGGGCCTGGTCTGTGTGGACACAATGGTGGGTCAGGAGACCAGGGAGGAGTGGGCCTGGTCTGTGTGGACACAATGGTGGGTCAGGTGACCAGGGAGGAGTGGGCCTGGTCTGTGTGGACACAATGGTGGGTCAGGAGACCAGGCCCACTCCAACGCCAGGGAGGAGTGGGCCTGGTCTGTGTGGACACAATGGTGGGTCAGGAGACCAGGGAGGAGTGGGCCTGGTCTGTGTGGACACAATAGTGGGTCAGGAGACCAGGGAGGAGTGGGCCTGGTCTGTGTGGACACAATGGTGGGTCAGGAGACCAGGGAGGAGTGGGCCTGGTCTGTGTGGACACAATAGTGGGTCAGTAGACCAGGGAGGAGTGGGCCTGGTCTGTGTGGACACAATGGTGGGTCAGTAGCCCAGGGAGGAGTGGGCCTTGTCTGTGTGGACACAATGGTGGGTCAGGTGACCAGGGAGGAGTGGGCCTGGTCTGTGTGGACACAATGGTGGGTCAGGAGACCAGGGAGGAGTGGGCCTGGTCTGTGTGGACACAATGGTGGGTCAGGAGACCAGGGAGGAGTGGGCCTGGTCTGTGTGGACACAATAGTGGGTCAGGAGACCAGGGAGGAGTGGGCTTGGTCTGTGTGGACACAATAGTGGGTCAGTAGACCAGGGAGGAGTGGGGCCTGGTCTGTGTGGACACAATGGTGGGTCAGTAGACCAGGGAGGAGTGGGCCTGGTCTGTGTGGACACAATGGTGGGTCAATAGACCAGAGAGGAGTGGGCCTGGTCTGTGTGGACACAATGGTGGGTCAGGTAACCAGGAAGGAGTGGGCCTGGTCTGTGTGGACACAATGGTGGGTCAGGTGACCAGGGAGGAGTGGGCCTGGTCTGTGTGGACACAATGGTGGGTCAATAGACCAGAGAGGAGTGGGCCTGGTCTGTGTGGACACAATGGTGGGTCAGGTGACCAGGAAGGAGTGGGCCTGGTCTGTGTGGACACAATGGTGGGTCAATAGACCAGAGAGGAGTGGGCCTGGTCTGTGTGGACACAATGGTGGGTCAGGTGACCAGGAAGGAGTGGGCCTGGTCTGTGTGGACACATGGTGGGTCAGGTGACCAGGGAGGAGTGGGCCTGGTCTGTGTGGACACAATGGTGGGTCAGGTGACCAGGGAGGAGTGGGCCTGGTCTGTGTGGACACTATGGTGGGTCAGTAGACCAGGGAGGAGTGGGCCTGGTCTGTGTTGACACAGTGGTGGGTCAGTAGCCCAGGGAGGAGTGGGCCTGGTCTGTGTGGACACAATGGTGGGTCAGGAGACCAGGGAGTGCCCCTCACACCCACCTGAGGCATAAGCTACCAGCTTGAGAGCATCACTGGCAGCTGGGTCAGGATGACCTTCCTTGAGGTGCTTGAGAGTCTTGGCCCGAGCTGACAACATGGCCACCAGCGTCGCTTCACTTGCTGTCGCCTGCAAATATACACAATACATTGTACATATAATTCGTATTATATGCGATTTTTTTATACAAATATCATTCATTTAACATACTTTATATACACGATGCTTTTCACCAGGTCAAGTTTAATATACGAAATAGCATCAATGAGATGATCAGTAGGAGCCTAGGGAGTACAAAGTTTGCGGGTTCGAATCCCACTCATGGCTGCACCACCGTTGTTCTCACCTGTATGACGCCACCACCGTTGTTCTCACCTGTATAACGCCACCACTGTTGTTCTCACCTGTATGACGCCACCACCGTTGTTCTCACCTGTATAACGCCACCACCGTTGTTCTCACCTGTATAACGCCACCACTGTTGTTCTCACCTGTATGACGCCACCACCGTTGTTCTCACCTGTATGACGCCACCACTGTTGTTCTTACCTGTATAACGCCACCACCGTTGTTCTCACCTGTATAACGCCACCACTGTTGTTCTTACCTGTATAACGCCACCACCGTTGTTCTTACCTGTATGACGCCACTACCGTTGTTCTCACCTGTATGACGCCACTACCGTTGTTCTCACCTGTATAACGCCACCACCGTTGTTCTTACCTGTATGACGCCACTACCGTTGTTCTCACCTGTATGACGCCACCACCGTTGTTCTCACCTGTATAACGCCACCACCGTTGTTCTCACCTGTATGACGCCACCACTGTTGTTCTCACCTGTATGACGCCACCACTGTTGTTCTCACCTGTATGACGCCACCGCCCTTGCCCCCCGAGGAGGCAAGGAAGTGTGGAGGGAGGCCGATAAGCTGGCCGAGCCAGTCCATCATAACCACCTCCAGCTCCGTGCAGGCCGGTGATGATATCTGCAGGACAGTAATGCTCAAGCGTGAATACTCTCCTTCTCTCTCCACTCTGGAGAGGAGGAGGAATGGGTAGGTGAAGAGAGTATAAGCGGAAGAAATGATTGGAGGGAGAGAGAGAGAGAGAGAGGGAGACAGTGAAAGGAAGGAAGGGAAGATCCCTTCACAAACTGAAAGGTGTAGTTAACCCTCCAGAATTTGTGGTGGTTAAAGATTCGCTACCTGGAACAAGAAGTTCCAAGTAGCACGGGCTATGGTGAGCCCGTAGTGCCTTACCCTCCAGGAGACGAAAGGTCTTAATATTTCAGAAGTTGATAGGCCTATTAGCTGGTCTGTAATAAACAGGTCACCACGTGAACTGAACAGGTCACCACGTGAACTGAACAGGTCACAACGTGTACTGAACAGGTCACCACGTGTACTGAACAGGTCACAACGTGTACTGAACAGGTCACCACGTGAACTGAACAGGTCACAACGTGAACTGAACAGGTCACCACGTGTACTGAACAGGTCACAACGTGAACCGAAG
Organism: Procambarus virginalis; assembly: GCA_020271785.1. Taxonomy (NCBI): domain Eukaryota; kingdom Metazoa; phylum Arthropoda; class Malacostraca; order Decapoda; family Cambaridae; genus Procambarus; species Procambarus virginalis. Next base: position 4,443 of record WNGS01164525.1, on the reverse strand, counting down.
AGGTCACCACGTGTACTGAACAGGTCACAACGTGTACTGAACAGGTCACCACGTGAACTGAACAGGTCACAACGTGAACTGAACAGGTCACAACGTGTACTGAACAGGTCACAACATGAACTGAACAGGTCATCACGTGTACTGAACAGGTCACAACGTGTACTAAACAGGTCACCACGTGTACTGAACAGGTCACAACGTGAACTGAACAGGTCGCAACGTGTACGGAACAGGTCACAACGTGTACTGAACAGGTCACAACGTGTACTGAACAGGTCACAACGTGTACTGAACAGGTCACAACGTGAACTGAACAGTTCATCACGTGTACTGAACAGGTCACAACGTGTACTAAACAGGTCACCACGTGTACTGAACAGGTCACCACGTGTACTGAACAGGTCACAACGTGAACTGAACAGGTCACAACGTGTACTGAACAGGTCACCACGTGTACTGAACAGGTCACCACGTGTACTGAACAGGTCACCACGTGAACTGAACAGGTCACAACGTGTACTGAACAGGTCACAACGTGAACTGAACAGGTGACAAGGTACAACAGAGAAGTACTCACCCAGGTGAAGCCGATGCATCCAATGGCGTCACTCAACATGTCGGCCAAGATGGCCGGGTAGCTGTTGCCTGTCGGGAAGTACGCGTGGAACTGAGGGGAGTGCCAGTGTGTCACCTGAGAGAGAGACACATCTGACTGTGAGGTACCTGGTGGGTAGACTGTGAGGTACCTGTGAGGGGAGACTGTGAGGTACCGTGGTCATCGTGCTACTGGTGACCAGGTACAGTCAGGTACACTCATGACCAGGTACTGGTGACCAGGACCCGGTACAAAAGTAGTCCATTACCCTCCAGTTCCCTCGTAAAGTGCAGACTGGCAACTCTGCGTTTATTGTTGTGGCAGTAGTGGGTTAGATCATGAGTGACGACGCGCTTTGTAACGATGAGTCTCATTGGTCAACCCCCTCCCCCCCTACACACCGGTTTATATAATTCACACTGCTATCGAAAGGAAAATATTGTGAAGGAGTTAATAAAAATTCATATATATAGATTAGTGAAAATAGGGCGATGGCTCTACTTTTGTGCTTAAGAGTTTATTGACCTTTTATGTAAACAATATAATGTGTGATAATTTAAGTATTGGCATTAGGCTGTTGAGGCAGAGACGACGTGACGTCACACAAAACGGTACCTTGATTATCATTGGCCGCCAATCAACAACTAACCAGTTAGTTTAGTTCATTTATTATGCACCCCATACCCATCTTGTGGGTGGTAGTGGAAAGGGTTACAGAGGCACATAATGGGCTCAGGGACTGAACCCCACAATTCATTTAGCTAAGCAAGTTACAATCTTGATGAGCTAGTTACAAAATTCAATAAACATCATCACATCAAAAAATGGGTTCGAGATCGACCACAAGTACAGTTTCTAAATTAAGCAACTGACATATGTGGAGAGCTAGTGTCTCAACTGATGTGTTTGTCCTGCACACCGCCCCCCATCCAGTGGGCAGCGGTGGATAGGTTACAATCACTTAGTTACTACCTACAGTTAGCAAACTGGGGATATTTGGCCAAGACTTCTGGTAGTAGATAATTTTTAATTAAATATTTATATATGTCTTGTACATTTGGTCTTGAATTGTCTGTGATTTCACGTATCTTTTCGCACTTCATCACATAGTGACGGAGGGTGTGCGAATAATTTAGTTGACATAGTTGACATTTTGTCAGGTCTATATTAGCAGGTTAATGGAAATTTATTGGACGACCTGGCGTCAGAGAGGGGAGGTGTGTGCGGCATGTTGCTCCCCAGTTGGCCCTCGAGGCTTGGAGCTGACGGTCGTGTGACAGTTCTGTTATCTGTTTGGGGTCCTTCTGGTGCGGGGTGTGATTGTTCGAGGATGAGGTCCACCTTACCTCTGATGAAGCATACTCCCTCGGCTGGCCTCGAGTCTTCCTCTTCGGTGGACCATACTTCGGTTGGTGTGGCATTAGTGGAGGTGCTCCGTCACAAATTGGCGGATGTGATGGGCATCCAGCTCATTCGTGACCAACGTGTGGTGGTCAAATTTCTGCAGCAAGGTGTGTTCCAGGAGTTCGTCAACAGATGTGAGGGGACACTCATTCCCTATGTTTAAAGGAAAAGGCACAGTACGGGTGGTCAACCGAAGTGTGAAAACAGTATACGTGGTGGTGAGTGGAGCCCAGTTCGAAATGACGGATGGGCTGTTGGCCCCTCTGTTTTGGTAGTTTGAGAAGGTGCTCAGCATCCGTTTGAACTAGGTCTCTGCAGGCTATTGTAAGGGCTTGCATGCCGGCACCAGGACTTTGACGATGTCCCTAGAACGGAATGTTCTGTCTTCGATATTCCTGATGGGGTATACCCTACAATCTGTGTATTCCTGTCAGACATGTACATGTTTTTGGTGTGGGTTGCTGAGACACCTGGGGGCAGCGTACTCATCCTGGGTCTGGTGGGGACCCAGACCCAGGATGCTCCAGTAGGGGTGTTGACTGAGGGTGTTCAGCCTGCCAGCCTTCCAGAAGGCAGGCCTGTCTGTGTGTGTGTCCTGAGTGTGAGCGAGGGGGAGATGGTACGCCCTGCATTACCCGAGGTTGACAGACAGCCGGTATGTGTGGCTGTGGTTGCACCTGAAGGGCTGTGTTCAGCCTAATGTGCAAGTGAATGTACACTGTGTGCTGCTTGCAGTGGTGGTGGAGAAGGAGACTCTCGGGGTGTCCTCTGCCTCTCAGAATGTCAATGGGCTTTGTTCTCAAGTGATTATCCAGATAGGTCTGGACTCGATACTGGGTTGCCACAAGGTTGTCGTTGCTTTAAACAAGGAGCATAATGTCCGGAATTGGGCTTGCTGCAGGGGTTAGCGGCTAGGTATGTTGGTGCGGGACTGTAGTAGTCCGCTGCCTGTGAATGTGTCTCCTGCTTTGGTGGAAACTCTGCATTGTTGTGGGTTTAAGGATGTGGCTGTGGTTTAGGGGCAAGCTTTGGACTTTACCTATGTCTTTCGTGTTTTGAGTTCATGGTTGGATAGGTTTTATTCTCATAAGTTGAAGGGGGCTGCACATTCCTATCATACCATTCTGGTAGCTTTATCTGATCATTGTATGATGGTTGCAGAGGTTGGTGTTCGGAGGTTGATAGATTTGCAGAGGTTTGGTTGTGTAAATACCAGATTTGTGGGCTGAGAGAGATGGCCACATGGGTGCAGGAACGTGCTGTGGTGGGAGAGTGGTCGTTTGGCGGAACGTATTTCGCAGAACTTACTCCGAAAGGAGAAGTATGGTGAGTCGGTGTTGTTGACTAGTCTCTATATGCCTGATAGTTCAATTTTGTTGAACACGCATAGAGTGCTTTTGTACACTTGGCGGGAGCTTGAAGATCTTAATAGGAGGGTAGAGGTGGATCTGGGATTGGAGGATGTTTTCTTGGGCTTTGTTATCCTGGGTTGTCGTCGTTGGACTGTTCACTTCAGGAAGGTGAGGTCGGTCATACAGAGGTTTGGGATGTGGTTCGGTCCTTGAAAAAGGGTAAGGTGCCTTTGTTTCATGGGCTGTCGGCAGAGTTTTATGTATCCTGTTGGAATTAATTGAATCTGATTTCTTGGTGGTGGTCCAGTTTTGTTCTACGAACATGAGGTTGGTGAGGTTCAAATCGCTAGGCATTGTGCAGCTCTTTCCTAAGCCTGGCAACGTGAGGTTCTTTGCCATTTGGCGTCTCATAACTCTTCAAAATCAGGATTACAAGATCATAGCAAAGCTGTTAGCGAATCGACTTCGGTCGGTGATGAGCTCCCTGGTTTCTCGGGAAAAGTTTTGTGGGGTGCCGGGTAGGTCATGGTCCATTGCAACAACCTGGTCCGGGATCTGATTGTCTATATGTCGGAGTCTGAGGGTCCAGCAGCTTTGATCAATCTTGACTGGTCAAACTCTTTCGACCATGTGACCATTGACTTTGTTTTGTGGATTTTGGAGAGGCTTGGAGATGCCTCACAGTTTATAGGTTGGATGTGAATGTTGAATGCATGTTGTAGTTGGGTGTGTGAGTGAATGGGTTATTCAGTTCTTCATTTGCCATTGGGGTGCTCGGTACGGCAGGGTTGCTCCCTCTTGATACTGTTGTATGTTATTTTCAGAACCATTGTTTCCGGTGGTGCAATCTAGTGGCTATATCATTTCCCTGACAGTTGCCCAATGAACTTGACTACGAGAGTGTGGGGCATGCTGATGATATGACTGTTGTAGCTACTGTGGATCGGTGGTTGGTGTTCATGACGTGGTGCACAGCTTTGAGTTGGCCACAGGAGCTGTCATCAATCATCTGAAAAATTGTATTATGGGGTTAAGGTGTGGGCTGGTCAGGAGTCATAGGAGGAGGTCATGGCTGAAAGTGGTGCAGTCTGT
>WNGS01164523.1:0-31143 GCA_020271785.1 Procambarus virginalis | reverse complement strand
TGTGTGCTGTGGTGTCTGTGTATAGCTGAGATAGTCTTGGTAGTAAGGTTGATGTAAAGTCATTCCTGGTTACTGACTTTAATACTTAAATAATTACATGATAGAGTAGCTCCCAAGCTGGCAGCGTCCTGTGGCTTTGTTTACCTTCTCTAGTGGCGTCCAGCCGCCGCACATAGAAAACGGATGGTACCATTTTCTGTGAACATGACATCCCTCCTTTTCTTTAAAAAGAATGAATACAGGATGTCTACCATGCTTGTAGCACAAAGCAAAGTTATTGACACAAAGTAAGTTATTAACATATCAAGAGATATTGCATACATTTAACATTAATTAAACACACAAAGAATTTAAACAACTTTACCACAAAGGATTTCAATGTTAAAAATACATATGCAATGTTAAACAAACATGAAAGAAACTGTAATACAAAGTTACAAAATATTGAATGAGAGATCTGCATTATTCAAACAATATTAAATTTAGTTCAGCATAACAAGTAAATACTTTGCATTACATAGGAACACAATTAATCATCATATCGTGTAGGGCGTTTAACATGACGTTTTGGACGAGAGTCCTTAAATACAAAAATATCCCTCGATGAATTGTTTATCGAGTTATAACTCATTTTTTCTTTTTCTTTTGCACGACTTTGCACTTCATCATTTTCTACACTATTGGAATCACTTTGAAATAAGCCATATTACGTGTTATACTATGATCTCTATTACTCGCTGTTACCATAGTTCCTTTTACACTAATCACTTTATATGGTTTTGTATCATACGGCATATCTAGCTTTCCCTCTTTTTTCTTTTTAACGAGAACAGTATCTCCAACCTTTATGAATTGTTCCTTTGCACGTTGATCATGAGCAATTTTCATTTTGCCCTTGGCTAGTGCATCCTTCTGAGCGAGACGTTTATCCGTTACCTTGGCTGGCATGACAGGTAGTGCGATTCTCATAGGACGTCCAAATAAAAGTTCGCCAGGCGACTTGCCCAGTGTTCCATGCGGTGTTGCACGGTAGTTCCTGAGAAAAGCATACATAGCTTGTTTCCAGGATCGTCCTTCGGCATGAGCACAGCGTACAGCTTTCATGAGAGGTTGCATGAATCTCTCTACTTCTCCATTTGCTTGAGGATGTAGTGGCATCACACGGCGGTGTTTGAATCCAATATGCTCAGCAAAGTTGACAAAGTCTTGTCCATTAAATGGCGGTCCATTGTCCGTCTTGACAACTTCAGGAATGCCAAAGTTTGAAAAGATCTTGTCGAGTTTCGGGATGACAGCCTTTGCAGATGTGGAAGTGATGATTTCTACTTCTGGATAACGTGAGTGATCATCAATGACTACCATCAAGTACTCTCCAGTTGGTAGCGGTCCACAGAAATCCATCGATACTTCCATCCATGGTGCAGCAGGTAGTGGTGAAGGTTGTAGAGGTGTTGGTCTTGAAGTATCCACTGCAGCTTGGCAAGGGACACAGGCATCATGCATGTCCTTAGCTTGACGATCAATGCCAGGAAACCACACCTTTTCTCGTAGCAGCTGTTTGGTCCTTACAAGACCTTGGTGTCCTTGATGTGCAAGCTTCAGAGCACGTTGCTGGAGAACAGCTGGAATGACGATACGAGTACCTCGCAGCACGGTGTCGCGTTGTTGCGTAACACTTAATTCTGTCTGGATGCGTTCAAGTGCTTTGAATGCATCTTGGTCAACTCCTGAGGGTGGGATGCGTGGAAACTTTTTCTTAGTCAATGCATCCACTGTTGCTTGCAGAGTTGGGTCCTCTAGGGTTGCAGTACGGATTTCATCAAGAGTGAGAGCCTTAGGGACTGCATCACAGGTTACAGAGTGTACATATTCCTCGGCAACTTGCTGATGCTTGGTGATGGTGAAACTGTTGGCAGGATGTCGACTGATGTAATCAGCGGGATTGCCTGCACCTGGCTTGTATTTCACCGTAAAGTTGTATGGTTGCAGACGAAGAGCCCATCTCTCAATGCGAGCTGGTGGTTTGGACTTTGGATTATTGAAGATGGTCTCCAACGGTTTGTGGTCAGTGACTATCGTGGTAAAGGGTGCACCAAGCAGATACACATTGAAGTGTTCACAGCCCCATACAAGAGCAAGAGCTTCCTTCTCTGTCTGACTGTATCGTTGCTCAACATCTGTGAGAGAACGGCTGGCATAGGCAATTACTACTCTTGAATCTGGTTGACCAGGTTTGTGTTGGGCTAACACAGCACCTAAACCAACAGGACTAGCATCCACCGTTAACTCAGTGTCCATTGATGGATCAAAGTATGCAGCAGTCGCATTTTCTACTAGTGCATCTTTCACAGCATCAAATGCATTTTGCTCGACATCGCTCCAGTACCATGATGCATTTTTCTTCAGGAGCTCACGTAGAGGCTTCGTAATGGTAGCAAAATCTGGAATGAAGCGAGAACAGTAGTTTGCCATTCCCAGAAAACTATGTACTTCAGTGGATGTTGAAGGAGGTGCAGCATTCTTGATATCTGCAACTTTCTTAGGATCTGGAGACAGACCTTTGTCACTAAGTACATGTCCAAAGAATTCAATTTTATGTTGATTGAACTCACACTTTGCTCGGCTTAGCGTCAAATTCTTTTCTCGTAAGCGTTGCAATGTTGCACGAAGAGCTTTGTCGTGTTCAGCTTGGGTACGGCCATAAACAATGATGTCATCAGACATGTTGTCAGCATTAGGTATATCTTGCAATACCTGGCTGATGATGTGCTGGAATACTTCAGCAGCACTGTTAATACCAAAACTCAGGCGCTTGTACCTATACAGACCTCGATGTGTCGTAAACGTTGTGATGAATCGACTCTCATCATCAAGTTCAAGCTGATGATAGCCCTTGTTTAAATCTAACTTGCTGAATACAGTTGCACCATTCAAGCGGTAAATCATATCATCTACAGTGGGTGTAGGATGGCGTTCACGCATTATTGCCTTGTTGGGAACACGCATGTCTACACAAATGCGTATCTCATCTGGATTCTTCGGCTTTGGTGGAGTGACAATTGGGCTTACCCATGGTGTTGGGCCTGTTACCGGTTCAATGATATCTAGTTCTATCAGCCTATCCAGTTCGGCATCGACTTTCTTGCGAGTATGGAATGGTTGTCGGCGATGTGGTTGGGCAACTGGAATTACATCTGGGTTGATATGCAGATGTACCTTGCTATCAGTATAACAACCTATGGATTTAAACCGATCAGAAAATTCAGCAACAATAGCATCAACATTGTTTGCAGATTCCACTGCTACAGCATTAGAAAGCTGAAGTAGCCCCAATTTGGTTGAAGTCTTGTAACTGAGTAAAGACTCCTTTGCATTCCTAACAACATGGAATGTAGTAATGAGCATTGCATTCTTTGACTTAATCTCTGCAGTGAAAGTTCCAATCACTGGTAAGGCTACCTTTGAAGCATAGGCAGTGGCTTTGCCATTATAGTTTTCAAGCTTTGGGAACTGTTTTTTAAATTTTTCATAGTGGCACTCAGCAATGGTGTCAATGTTTGATCCAGTGTCAATGAGAATTTTGAGACAAATGCCAGCAATGTATACTATAGTCTCTGGGTTGTTTGGAAGATCATTCCATTTTGTGATTGATTGTACTCCATAAATATAATCACATTCACTGTCATCTGAGACTGGTTGTAATGAAATGTTGTCTTGTATATTATTAACATTCTTGATTTGAGGTGCAATATTGTGTTTGCCACCTCGACTCCTATGACTTGATCCTCGTACATTGCTTTTATTTATTGATTGTGGTTTCTTTAGTGCGGAACGACACATAGCACCAAAATGATTTAGTTTTCTACACTCATAGCACTTCTTACCTTGTGCAGGACAAACATTATCTTGGTGTGGGTAGTCTCCTCCACAATTGTAACATTTATTGTTGACAACCTCTGATGTGAGTCGTTGTGACTGCTTGAGTCTTGTTCCATGACTCCAGTTGTGATGTGGTTCTCGGCTCAATTTAATGTTAGGTTTGGCATGATATCTTCTATGATCATGGTGTACTCCCTGAACCTTACATACTTCATGACTGTTAGTAACAGTGGCAGAACCGTTGTTGGCACTGCACTCCATGGCACGAGCATCACGTGCAGCATCTTCCATTCGACGAGCCATATCCAGTATCTTGTTAAGAGAACTTTCATCATCAACAAGTTCTAGAGCTCTTCGACGAAGACGTGTAGATGTGCATGTTTCAATTATTTGCTGTTTGATTTCTTTGTCAACATCAGCAAACTCACAATGGGTTGCTAAACCCTGCAGACGTGTATGGTATTGATCAACAGTTTCATTAGAGAGTTGTTTTGCTCTCCTGAAATGCATAATTTCCATAGCAGTATTTTGCCTTGGTTTGAAATGCTCAGTTAATTTGGCCTTGGCAGTGTCATAATCTTTGGCACCACCAGTATCTTTCAGTGTATCAAAGATGTCACAAACTCTATCACCTGCATAGTGAAGCAGAAAGGCACGCTTTCTTTCAGCACTTTTGATGTCAGAAACTATCAACAAATTTTCAAACCTTTTAAGCCATTTGACCCACCTCTGTGACAGGTTTGTCTGGTCACAGTCAGGATCAAATGCAGGAAACTGAGGTATATTTGCCATTTTTACTGAATAAATTTAAACTTATCACTTAAAATGTTCCTCAGAATATATAACACTTACTGCACTGTATATGTTATTCAAGAATTCACTGTAATTACTTTAATTTTGCAAAGCACACAAGCATTTTAATGCAAAAGTTCACAACAGTGCACAACACAGCAGCAACTGACTTCTTACCTAGCCCTTGTGTACATGTGTTGTTCCTACTCACAGCAACACAGCAGTTGTTAGCAGTTGGTACAGCAGTTGTCAGCAGTTGGTACAGCAGTTGGCAGCAGTTGGTACAGCAGTAGGCAGCAGTTGGCACAGCAGTTGTCAGCAGTTGTACAGCAGTTGGCAGCAGTTGGCAGCAGTAGGCAGCAGTTGGCACAGCAGTTGGCAGCAGTAGGCAGCAGTTGGCTCACAGCGTGAAGAATTTTGTAGCACGAAGCGTCGTTTCGTAACCAAAACATCGGGTTTTGTACACTGCATCAAAGCGTCGTTTCGTACACAGCGTCGGCAGATTCCTCTCTCACAGCAACAACAATCAGCACAGCTTGGGTAGCACACAGCATTGGCCAGCACACAGCAACGGCCAGCACACAGCAACAGTCAGCACACAGCATGGGGTTGCATACAGCATCGGGTATGGTGCTCACAGACAGCTTCTCCTTCCTCCTCTGGGCGAGACAGCATGCTCCTTCCTTGTGTTTTGTTGAACAAAATACCTGCGTTCCCAGTTCATCCTCGTCGCCAGTGTGGTGTCTGTGTATAGCTGAGATAGTCTTGGTAGTAAGGTTGATGTAAAGTCATTCCTGGTTACTGACTTTAATACTTAAATAATTACATGATAGAGTAGCTCCCAAGCTGGTAGCGTCCTGTGTGCTTTGTTTACCTTCTCTAGTGGCGTCCAGCCGCCGCACATAGAAAACGGATGGTACCATTTTCTGTGAACATGACATGTGCTTCGACGAGATTTCCAGAGGCGATCCCAGTGCTTAGGTGACATCGAGATGCGTCATGGGACACCTTCAGCGGTTCTTTGCTTGGGAAGGTGTGCACAAGGAGATCCAGTCCGACTGTGGAAGTGTTTTCCAGTCGAGGTGGTTTAGGTAGGCTATTGCGAGCTGGGGAATAGCCCAACTACGATCTTCACCTTATAGACCTCAATCGCAGGGAGTGATTGAGAGGTTCCACCCCACTGTGAAGACCATCTTAAGAGTGTATATTGCAGAACAGGGAGCGGAATGCGATGAGGCTGTTTGTGCAGCCCTGTTTGCGATCCGAGATGCTATAGTTGAGTCTCTGGGATTCTCTCCATTCCAGCTAGTGTTTGGGCACGAAGTAAGGAGCCCGTTATTGATGCTGAAGGATCAGTTGACGGCGGAGAAGACATTAGTGACAGTGGAAGAGTATGTGCAGAAATTCCATGAACGATTGGAAACGGCGAAGGAAATGGCTGCAGATCACCTGAAGAAAGCTCAAGAGAAGACGTTGATCTGGTACGACAAAAAGGCTGTCCCAAGGGAGTTCGAGGCAGGAGCCAGAGTGATGATGTTGCTACCTGGGAGAGGTAGAGTGACGGAATCATGCTTTGTTGGTCCATACTCGGTTGTTCGGCGTGTGGGTACTGTAAGTTATGAGATCAGCAAGCCGAATCGCCCCAACAAGACACAGGTATGTCACATCAACCGTTTAAAGCCATACTTCCCAGAGGAGCAAGAGAGTGCGAGAGTGAAGGGAGTAACACAGTTGCAAGAAGGGAAATTGGTTCTGTGTATGGAGATGAACCAAGTGTTGCCAGCAGAGGAAAGAAATTGGGCCCGTGCCGATGGTATGCGCCTGTCAAATACAGAAAGTTTGGTACATCTAGAAGAGAGGCTACGTCATCTGGATAAAGGGAAAATGAGAGATCTAGTGACCCTGATAAGAAGGAACAAGTCGCTCTTCACGGATGTGCCCCGACGGCACAAGAGTGTGGTGCACGAGGTAGATGTGCGCGGAGGAAAGCCAATCAAGCAGAGTACTTATCGGGTGAGTCCTGAGAAGAGGAAGATCATGTGACAGGAGGTGGAATATCTGCTAGCGAATGATCTCGTTGAGCCCACCAATGGTGAGTGGAGCACGCCCTGTGTGCAGGTCAAGAAGAGTGATGGATCATATCGTTTTTGCACCGACTATCACAAAGTGAATTCCATAACCGTGTCGGATTCTCACCCGATGCCCCGAATAAGTGATTGCGTCGACCAAGTGGGAAACGCAAGGTTTGTCACCAAGGTCGACCTGCTGAAAGGATATTATCAAATTCTTTGTCTCCAAGTGCAAGAAGGATCTCAGTGTTTGCTACTCCAGACGGATTGTACCAGTACAAAGTACTTCCGTTTAGTATGAAGAACAGCGGAAGTTGTTTCCAGAGGATGATGAACGAAGTGCTAAGAGGGATAGATGGTTGCGCCATGTATATAGGTGATATAGTGGTGAACGCTGATAGCTGGAAACAACACATGAATCTACTGACGGAGTTGTTCCAACGGCTGGAAGAAGCGAACCTGACAGTTCATCTGGCCAAGAGCGAATTCGGAAATGCCCGATTAGAATATTCAAGTTTCGTCGTGGGTCAAGGGGAAGTGATTCCAGTAGACCAGAAAGTGATGGCAATCAATGAATACACGAATCCCAGGACGAGAAAAGAATTGTTACGACATCTAGGGATGATTGGATACTAAAGAGGATTTTGCAAGAACTTCTCGACAGTGGCACACCCTCTGACTGAATTACTATCTAAGAACGTTAGATGGAAGGGGCGGGAAGCATGCCAGGAGTCCTTCGAGAAGACTAAGAAGTTATTAACCCAAGCGCCAGTGCTGATTTCGCCCGACTTTGAGTCAGACTTTATCTTGTACGCAAGCGACGTGGGGATTGGGGCCATGTTGGCTCGAGAGAAGGACGGAGTTCCCCGTCCAGTGGCATTCTACTCGAAGAAATTTGAAAAGTACCAGAGGGCTTATAGTACAGTGGAAAAGGAAGCCTTAGCCCTGATCCTGGCACTGAAGTATTCCGACGTCTATGTGGGTGGAGGTACTAGACCGGTGCGAGTGTTCACCGATCATAACCCCTTGGCGTTTGTGCACAGGATGAAGAACTCGAACCAAAGGCTGACAAGATGGGCCCTACTGTTACAAGAGTACTGGTTGGAAATCAGGCACATTAAAGGAAGGGAGAATATGGTAGCAGATGCCCTCTCCCGGATATACTAACCGATATGACTCTTATTTTAAGGGGAGGGGTATGTTACGGTGCCCTCTTCAATTTCTTTCGTTTGCCTGCTTTAAGAGTCATATCAGCTCTCCCTACTGATTCTCTGAGGTACAGGGAGTCTGTTGGTATATGTAGCGACCAGATCGACTGCCAGATAAGGGAGAAATTTACATTATAAGTTGTAGGAAAGGGGAAAGTGGCGCTCGGATAAAATGAAAGAGTACTCCCTACTGCAGATATGCCGTTTTGTAAGGGATGCTAGCCGATTGCAGATTGGCCGACTCAGGTCGCGGGCGACCAATCAGAGCCCGCCGTGACGTCACCGAGTGCCCCAGGTGACGCAAACGTCAGAGTTAACCTGACTGTGGAGATGAGAGGACGCGCCTCAGTCAGCTCTCAAGGATTTGAGGCTCTACAAGCTTTATTCAGTGGATTAAACTAGCCATCGCAGCTCACCATTGTTACTGGAGACCTTGCGCTTCTGGGAAGCAAGAAGGAACCAAGTCCATTGAGCAGAGGAGTGCCAAACTTGGAAAATAGTCGACGACGACGCTGGACGGCGCCGCCTGAGCTGAGGGTCTGGTAGGTGTGGCGGGCAGGCCTAGCTGTGACCGCGACACGTCCACTGAGGGTTTTGGAGGGACGACACCGTTCCTAGGACAAGGAGTAAAGCCTTGTGGAAGGGACGAGTGTGTGAATATAGTGATTAGCTCAGTGCCCACTGGTGAACCAGGATTGGGATAGCTGAATCTCTGGGATTGGATCGGCGAACGACGCGAAGGCTTCACGACACCTGACGACCTGTGGAACATTCCTGGATCGTCAAGGACCGACTCAGGAAGCGTGGGAACCTCACACCATCGAGGAACAGGCGTCATGAGCCAGGAATGTAAAGGTAGATCAAATTTTCCTCCCATTACCCCTTGTGTGAGTAGGCTAGATAGGCCACGATATTTGCATGTGTGTATTGCAGTATAGCATTAATACTTTAGTAGTAGAATAGGCTGCTGGGCAACTTGTGTCCAGGACTGTTGGAGAGGACAGTGTGCGTGGACGGCAGGACAGTTGAGGAGGAGGTGCCGAAGTGGCGAAGAGGCCCTTCTGTGAGATAGTGTGTGACTCCTGTCTGATCTGCCCAGTTGAAGGAGTGGTTGGAGGTCGTGAAAGAAGAGTTGCTGACGATCTCCAGATTTATTATCCTTATTTTCATTTTCAAGTATTGCTTGTGAGTGTATGTGTGATCATGTAATTTGTGTCAGTAAATTCACACATTTTTATCATTGTGTTTAAGTGTGCCTCCATTATAATATTTCTCTATGAGCATACACGAAGGTTATCATAGTACCACCTAGGGAACATCACGTTCCCTATAGAAGTTCTTATCACCTGGAGAGTGGTAAAGCAGCACAGACTTATATAAAAGTGTACCCTAAGCCATCTGACCAGTATCAGAGCCTGAATGGTGGCAACAAGTAACGTAGTGGCTGGAGAGAGGTAAAGCCATACAGACTTTTATGTGAGAGTACCCTGGGCCGACAGTCCAGTGGCAGATCTATGGGAGTAGCAACACTCTGGCAACGAACAGTATAGAATACACCCACTGAACTGCATCGCTGGGGTGCAGATTTACTAACCCAGCTGGCGACCTTGTTAAGAAGAAGATAGAGTAGGCAGGCGAGAAAGGAGTTCCTGCAACCTTTTTGTCTGGCAGGTAAGACTCAGGGGAAGTTATTGTTATAAGGTAAACCTGAGTCTTCCTTCACTCCTCCACGGGTCTAGGCCGGAACTGCTGATAGTAGTTTCCCCATGGTTGACTGATGGGCTCCCAGGTGAATCAGTGGCACCCCCCTCTACAGTGGTGGGAGCAAAGATCTACGGTGGTGGGCATTGCTGGTCCTCTCCTGTGGGAGAGGACCAGCGAAATCAGCACTGGCGCTTGGGTTAATAACTTCTTAGTCTTCTCGAAGGACTCCTGGCATGCTTCCCGCCCCTTCCATCTAACGTTCTTAGATAGCAATTCAGTCAGAGGGTGTGCCACTGTCGAGAAGTTCTTGCAAAATCCTCTTTAGTATCCAATCATCCCTAGATATCGTAACAATTCTTTTCTCGTCCTGGATTCGTGTATTCATTGATTGCCATCACTTTCTGGTCTACTGGAATCACTTCCCCTTGACCCACGACGAAACTTGAATATTCTAATCGGGCATTTCCGAATTCGCTCTTGGCCAGATGAACTGTCAGGTTCGCTTCTTCCAGCCGTTGGAACAACTCCGTCAGTAGATTCATGTGTTGTTTCCAGCTATCGGCGTTCACCACTATATCACCTATATACACGGCGCAACCATCTATCCCTTATGTAACATTAGGGCGTCTACACTTATAAAGCAGTTGGAACGATTTTTTTTCACTATTTGGTATGCCCCAAACTGATAATGGGAGCAATTTTTGTTCCACAACTTTTATAAGCTTTTGTAATTCATTTGGTATACAGCATAATATTTCCAGTCCTTACCATCCTCAGAGTTAAGGGGGAATCGAGCGGTTCTACCAAACCCTCAAAAAGATGTTGAAAGCAACTGGGGAAGATTCACCCAGATATTGGGATGACAATTTACCATTTATTCTATTTGCTGCCAGGGATGGATTGCACCGTGCCCTAGGCTGCTCTCCATTTGATCTTGTGTTTGGACATCAGGTGAGAGGACCTTTAAAAATGTTGCAAGAGAAAATGTTGGGAGATATAACAGCTAGGCAGAGTGAGCGTTACTTGAAGGATGTGAAGAGCAAGCTGTCTAGAACGAAGGAGTTGGCCTTACGACATCTGGGCGAGCAACAACAGATAATGAAGGACAAGCATGACAAGAGGTTCCAGGCCAAACTCAGAGTTTTTGAACCAGGAGATTTGGTAATGGTCTTGAAACCTCGTATGGGTACTTCTATGTCACATAAATTTGCAGGACCTTCTCCAGTGATAAAACGTCTTGGTGAAGTCACCTACAAAGTTTGCAATCCCCAACAGAAACGTCAATTCATAAGTGTACATGTGAACCGGTTGAAGGCTTATTGTAGGCACAGTATTGTGGCTTGTTGTGTTACTGAGGAGGTAAACCCTGAGAAGTAAAGTGTTGTAGGGGAAGATGGTAATCCTCTTTTGTCTAATTCCAGTTGCGGGGAAGAATTGTTGTGCCATTTGAAGGATGAGCAGAGAGCAGAGTTCCAGGACCTTTTGAAGATGTCCTCCAATTTGTTTGGGGAGGTCCCAACTCAGACGTCTGTCATTACTCATGACATTAAACTGACAGATGTAACTCCAATTCGGCTACACCCTTATCGAGTGACACGAGAGAAACGACGTATCATCCAAGAGGAGGTTCATTATCTTCTTCGACATGGGTTCATTATACCCAGTCAGAGCTCCTGGAGTTCACCGTGTTTAGTAGTACCAAAATCAGAGGGTAAATGGCGATTAGTATTGGATTATAGAAAACTCAACCAGGTAACTGTAGTCGATGTATATCCATTACCTTTACTAGAGGACTGCATCGACCAAATTGGTCGTGCTAACTTTGTATCTAAATTTGACTTATCTAAGGGGTGTCACCAGATNATGGGTAGTTTTATGTCATATAAATTTGCAGGACCTTATCAGTGATAAACGTCTTGGTGAAGTCACCTACAAAGTTTGCAATCCCCAACAGAAGCGTCAATTCATGAGTGTACATGTGAACCGGTTGAAGGTGTATTGTGGGCCCAGTATTGTGGCTTGTTGTGTTACTGAGGAGGTAAACCCTGAGGAGTCAAGTGTTGTAGGGGAAGATGGTAATACTCTTTTATCTAATTCCAGTTCCGGGGAAGAATTGTTGTGTCATTTGAAGGATGAGCAGAGAGCAGAGTTCCAGGACCTTTTGAAGATGTCCTCCAATTTGTTTGGGGAGGTCCCCACTCAGACGTCCTCATTACTCACGACATTAAACTGACAGATGTAACTCCAATTCGGCTACACCCTTATCGAGTGACACCCGAGAAACGACGTATCATCCAGGAGGAGGTTGATTATCTTCTTCGACATGGGTTCATTAGACCCATTCAGAGCTCCTGGAGTTCACCGTGTTAGTAGTACCAAAATCAGAGGGTAAATGGCGATTAGTATTGGATTATAGAAAACTCAACCAGGTAACTGTAGTCGATGTATATCCATTACCTTTACTAGAGGACTGCATCGACCAAATTGGTCTTGCTAACTTTGTATCTAAATTGGACCTATCTAAGGGGTGTCACCAGATACCACTTACAGATTTGCAAGGGAAGTGACAGCTTTTATCACCTCTGATGGAGCATTCGAGTTTAATGTTTTGCCGTTTGGACTAAGGATGCACCAGCAACTTTTCAAAAGTTGATGAATTCTTTGTTGAATGATGTGCCAGATTGTAGTCATTATTTAGATGACATTGTGATTTTCAGTAAGAGTTGGGAAGACCATATGTCCAGTTTAAAACAATTGTTTGCCGTGTTACAACATGCTAATTTGACTGTTAATGTGAAGAATGTAGTTGGGCTAAAGGAACAATAGTGTACTTAGGACATGAGGTCGGACAAGGTAGGATAGTCCCGTTGCAAGACATGATCCAGGCAATCGTGGATTACCCAGTACTAACCAGTAAGAAGTCTGTGCAGAGATTTATTGGGATGTGTGTGGATTATAGGAGATATTGTAAAACTTTTCCATTGTTGCTGCACCTATAACCACTCTTCTTAGGAAGCAGGTAAAATTCAACACACATTTTGACACAGGAGTGTCAGAACTCTTTTCAGAAGTTGAAAGGAATTCTCTCAACGTCCCTGTGCTGCTAGCCAGTCCACAGTTTCATAAACCATTTATTATGCACATAGACGCTTCGGATCTAGGAGCAGGTGCTGTTTTGTTCCAGGTAGGACCAGATGATTTAGAACACCCTGTATATTATTTCTCTCGTAAATTTGACAGGGAACAAACTAATTATTCTGTAGTTGAGAAGGAAGCACTTTGTTTGATCTTGGCAGTTAAGAAGTTTGAGACATACTTGTCAGACAATCAAGTTGTAGTATATACAGATCATAATTCCTTGACATTCATTAACTCCATGAAATGTAAGAATCAGAGAATACATAGATGGTCATTGATTCTACAAGAATTCAATACTGTAATTCGTCATATTCCTGGGAGGCAAAATGTTATTGCTGATGCCTTATCCAGAGGATTTCCTATTGCAGTGCCATAATATGAATTGTTCTATACTCATAAGATGCATTTATTTTGTTTTTGTTTTTTTACTGTGTTGAATTTTATTGTTTTATACTTTGATCTTTCGGTGAAGTACCTTCATGTTATATTTTTCATGTTATATTTCATACAGTCAAAAAATGAAATCAACCTTCAGTTAATTTCATTTTTTCTTAAGGACCGGGAGGGATGTTACAAATCTGATTGATTCTACCATTATTCATGATAACTATGTATAGCATTTAATCCTTTCCCTTTTTAGTACTATTATTAGTATGGTATCCAGTTGTGTTCCAGTTATATTGTATGATTTATATTGTAGCATGCTGTAGTATGCCTGAGTTGCATTATTTTTGATAGGCTTGTGCAAGTTATTTCTTGTTGGAGGGGTTGGTGGCTTCTCCGTCGGGGGATGACCATATTTGGATGTTTCCAGTGTGCGGCCTGTTGTCAAGCTAGCGTCATATTTAACCCTTTAAATATTCCTGTTATGATTGTAATTAATTCCTGTAACTGTACAGTATTATACCCTAAGATTACTGATAATATTGTTCTTTTGTACTACACTCTGTTAGTAGAGTTTTCACGAGAGTTCATGTCGGTGCTAAGTTGATCTTTTGGTAGGACGCCTGCCTTGCTGGCGGGAGGCTAGCTAGCTGCGTGGGTTAGCTCGCTGGGAGGAGACATGTATTGAAGATAAGTCGGTGTATTTTGTTTATTTTCCTTAATACTTAGTTAAATCTCTTGGTAAGCCTATTTTGTGTTACTCCATTTATTCATTCATGTGTTTAAGAGATTGTCTGTGCTCATTAAGTGATTTTATGATATTATTGCATGCTGAAAGATAATTCTGGCTTCTTATAATTTTTACCATTTATCTGTTTGATATCTCTTGTTACCCTTAAGTACAGTATATTGTTTTGCATGTTAAGCACTGTCTATTAATCATACCCTAGACAAACTTTGAGGCAAGGTCGAAATTATTATTTTTTGATTACTGCAAGCAAAAGAACCATACCTAGACATCAAGAGTTATAACATCACCTGATCGTAGAATTCTATTAAGCCTGTAAGGCAAGATTTACCCTCCCTGAACCCATGTTGATGGGTTGTCACGAAGTCCCTTCTCTCCAGATGTGTTACTAGTTTTTTCTCACGACTTTCTCCTTCACCTTGTATGGTATACAAGTTAAGGACACTGGCCTGTAGTTCAGTGCCTCTTGTCTGTCACCCGTTTTGTATATTGGGACTACATTAGCCGCCTTCCATATTTCTGGTAGGTCTCCTGTTTCCATTGACCTACTATACACTATGGAGAATGGCAAAGAAAGTGCTCCTGCACACTCTTTCAATACCCATGGTGAGATTCCGTCCGCCCCAACAGCTTTTCTCACGTTCAGCTCCAGTAGGTGCTTCTTAACCTCATCTCTTGTAATTTCGAACCCTTCCAAGGTCGCCTGGTTTGCTGCCACTCTTCTAGCGCCGTGACCTCTCCTTGTTCTATTGTAAAGACCTCCTGGAACCTTTGTTGAGTTCTTCACACACCTCTTTGTCATTCTCTGCATACCTGTCCTCACCCAATCTAAGTTTCATCACCTGTTCCTTTACTGTTGTCTTCCTCTTGATGTGACTGTGTAGTAGCTTTGGCTCGGTCTTGGCTTTATTAGCTATATCATTTTCATACCTTTTCTCAGCTGGTCTTCCCACACTAACATACTCGTTCCTGGTTCTCTGGTATCTCTCTATACTTTTTGGTGTTCTGTTATTACAGAAGTTCCTCCATACTCTTTTGTTCAATTCAGAAATTGTGTGTGTGTGTGTACTCACCTAATTGTACTCACCTAATTGTGCTGCAGGGGGTAGCTTTGGCTCTTTGGTCCCGCCTCTCAACCGTCAATCAACTGGTGAACAGATTCCTGAGTCTACTGGGCTCTATCATATCTACATTTGAAACTGTGTATGGAGTCAGCCTCCACCACATCACTGCCTAATGCATTCCATCCGTTAACTACTCTGACACTGAAAAAGTTCCTTCTAACGTCCCTGTGGCTCATGTGGGTACTCAGTTTCCACCTGTGTCCCCTTGTTCGCGTACCACCAGTGTTGAATAGTTTATTCTTGTTTACCCGGTCGATTCCCCTGAGGATTTTGTAGGTTTTGATCATGTCTCCCCTTACTCTTCTGTCCTCCAGGGTTGTAAGGTGCATTTCGCGCAGCCTTTCCTCGTAACTCATGCCTCTTAGTTCTGGGACTAGTCTAGTGGCATACCTTTGGACTTTTTCCAGCTTTGTCTTGTGCTTGACAAGGTACGGGCTCCATGCTGGGGTCGCATACTCCAGGATTGGTCTTACATATGTGGTGTATAAGATTCTGAATGATTCCTTACACAGGTTCGTGAACGCTGTTCTGATGTTAGCCAGCCTCGCATTTGCCACAACGTTATTCTTTTTACGTGGGTTTAAGGAGACAGGTTTGGTGTGATATCAACTCCTAATCTTTCTCTCTGTCCGTTTCATTAAGTACTTCATCTCCTATTCTCTATCCTGTGTCTGGCCTTCTGTTTCCACTGCCTAGTGTTATGATCTCAGCCTGCAGGAGAAACGAGTCTCCCCCTTTGAGAGTTATTCAGCAAGCCTGACCTAACTGGAAGGTCCAGGAATTATAGAGGCGATAACACAGATGTAAGATAGTTTGTTGGATTTAAATATCAGTTTGAGATTATGGGCGATGAACAAGAAAACAGATAAATGACTGGTTAGGAGATGTGGACAATTTGCTGGAGGCGTGAGGCTTGCTTCTGGAGGGCTTTGACCTCACTTGAGGCCAGACATCGTAGGGGGAAGACACGCTCTGTTGTGCTCCCGTCAGAAGAGGACCCCTAGCGATATAATCTCCAAGAAAGAGAAGTGTGCAGACGTTCCAGCTGTGGAATCGAGCTGGAGACGTTGTGGTCTCAAGTCCTGGACGACGAGGAGAGTATTAAGCCGCCCAGAGACAGTTTCGTGGGCTGTGGAAGTGCCCTGGTCAGACGTCGTCAGAGAGAAGGATCGCCCTCGACCAGATAATCTGTGGTAAGCGCAATTTAAACATGTTCATAGTGATTAGCTGTAATTGGACGTGTGCCCAGCAACAGTAGCAATGTTTATTGTTAAGGTAAACATGTTTTGGTAAGGCGGAAAGCCTAAAATAAGAGAGTGGAGTGGGAGGAGTGCGGAGCGACGTCCGTCTCCTCTGGGCGCTGGCAGGCGACTGAGGGCCTGACGGCGGAGGACCCTCACAGAGTGTGGTGTACCGCCCGGCGAGGTGGAGCATGGACCCACCCAACGGGGGAGTCCACTCTCACAATATGTAGAAGACAGATAGAGGTTGGAGGCAAAGATATTGCGTGATTAATTTTCTTTACGTGTTAAAGGGGAAACATTTTATTGGAGTGTAAATGGGTTGCAGGTTTGTCTTTGGGGAAGAAGTTGCTGAGGACTTCGAAGCCAGCACAGAAGGAGTAGTTGATGAGACTCCAAGGCAGTGGAGGAGAGGACCTCGAGCTGTGAGGAGGAGCAGTGAGGAGGAGTGTCACGTGCTTCTGTAGAGGTGATGAAGCACCACAGTTGTTCGAGGAAACTTTATGGTGCAGCAGCCAGGAGAGCTGTGGAGGACTCTAGCAGGAGTAGAGAAGCACCATAATTGTTCAAGGAAACTTCATGGTAGCAGCCTGGAGGAGCTGCAGGGGATCCTGGTGATTAAGCCCGGAGGAACCTGAAGATATCAGGGTAGTGAAATAGTTCTAAATGATTACTTGTAGGGAGGTGATAGAATGTTTGTCATTAGCGTGCAAGACGCAGTGAGAGGTGAGTGATCGTTTGCCATTTTTTTGTACCACAAAGTGTTTATACTGAAGTTGAGAGTTACAGACGTAGGCAGGATTACCTACAGATATATGTATTCTAGGACTGATAGAATGATCGATTGATTCGTTGAGTGGCACGGAACATTTATACTGATATATATATATGTATGTTATTGCATTCATATGCTGATTTGCCTTATATATGTTTATAGGTATATATATGTGTGTATTCTCTTGCTGAAAGTGCAACATAATATTGTGAGACTTGATCTACTTGAGGAGGTTGGTAATATTAGGTAATACCAGGAGATAGGATACCACTTGACAAGCTGATGATAAAGTTCTGATGGTGTTGGAGTGCAACCTGACTGTAATAGTGTAGAGTATAGGATTCATTATTATTATTATATGTGTGTGTATTGAGTATGTGCTTCGTCCAGTAAATGTATTCAAATTTGCTGGTGTTTGCCCTTGTCCTAGTGAGGCTTCCCAGGAAATAGTACTGAAGGAGGGAGAGAGAGAAGCAGGAACCACTGCTGTGGACAGGGTAAGACGGAAATCTAGTGAGTCTAAGGGGATTGAGGAGATCATATCCTATAAAGAGAGAGTGGGGAGTCACAGCGGCTCGAGTGGGTGTGTGCACGTGACAACGGCTGAGTGTTGGAGCCGCATCCCCTAAACGTGTGATGTTGAGCCCCTCTCCAAGAGCCAGAAGCGCCTAGTGAGATCTCCTAGTGAAATATAATCACTCTATCGAGCTGTGGGTTGCGTGGTCCGTCAGCGATAACACCACCAATCCACTACTACCACTACACTAGTTTCATTACTTTGCATTTACTCGGGTTGAACTGCAACAGCCATTTGTTGGACCATTCACTCAGTCTGTCTAGGTCATCTTGTAGCCTCCTACCAATTTCGCGCGCCTGCGAACGTCGAAAAAAATGTGCGCGGTGTATACTCTTTTTACTCTCCTGACGCTAGTTGTCGAGCTACGTATTTCATTTTTGTACCAATGTGTTCGCAATAAAATTCTCTAGAAGAACATCAGTAAAACAGGTCACGAAAGTTATAGGGATACAAGCGCCAAATAAATAACTATGTAGATGACTCGCCGTGAGCGCTAAACAGCAACAAAATGTTTCTACTCTTGGGATTGTTGTCAACTCCACACTTGTCCTACAGCGTTAATTTTGGTATCAATGGACTCGCAATGAAATTCCCAACACAGAGATATGAATATATACGTAGAATCATGGTCGCGGCCCACCCGCAAGAGTGTGGGAAGTGACCGAACTGTTACCCGGTATTGGTGAGGTGATGACACATGTGAGATATGGTGCTATGAAAGTTTATGCTTATTTCACTGTCCTGACATTATTTTTCTATGTACGTCATTCATTTTTGTGCCAATGTGTTCGCAATAGAATGTTCTATGAGCACGTAGGAAAAAAAGATCAACAAAGCATAAGTTAGAATAGCGCCAAATATAAAAAAAAATCTATGAAGTTTCGAGTCTACTTACGGCAGTTTATGTGATACAGTGTTCATTCTGGTATCAAAATACTCGCACTAAATTATACTACACAAACTTGGACCAAATAGGTGTACTTACCAAGGAAAAGCTGGTTGTGGAACAGTAAGTTGAGCATTGAGTTGAGGTGATGAAGTGAACAAAGGCCGCCTCACACCAGATGGTCCGGGAATTTGCATGGCGTCAGCATAGGCAGGACCTGTGTCATCATTTATGTCTGGAGAGTGCCGCAAGTGTTGAGATACTGTTGCTGTTTGAGGCCAATCTTCCGGGTCCCAGTGCAATAGGGCCCAAATTGCCACCTCGTGGAACTGTAGCAATGTTAGCTTTTTTCGATCAGTTGTGTTGTATTTGTATAAAACATAGGCATTATGCAATGCCATTTGCAGGAAATAAAACGTTATCTTTTTGGTCCACTTGTTAGTTTTCCTGGTAAAATGGTAATACGTCACCATCTGATCGATTTGATTTGATTTGATTTGATCGCACCAGTGAGCGTCAAACACAAACGAAATGTTTTTACTTTTGTTATGTTTGTCAAGTCTACACTAGTCTATAGCCTAGCATATAGCCCAACTTGAAACACACACCTGGAGCTTCAAACATCTGCTCCCAAGTATGATTAAATCCTTCACCACCAATATGACTCTGAAAGTCAACACTCCACTTGAGTGGAACATACATGTTGTTCACTACTCGTACATCAAAATAAATTGGATCTGAAATTCGACACACGGCTCTAGTATGACTTACCACTTATTCAGAACAACTGGATGCACAACTTACTTGAGTAAACTCTCTCTGCTCAACCACAAGGCTGGACAAAGATGTCCCACAGTCCATTGCTTCACAAGAGAATGGCTCCTGCAGAATAAAAGTAGATTTCAACAACATCCTACACACACCCTGACTCATTTTACACAATGATAAATAATTACTCCACACGGAATAAGAATCACAACCCACAAAACTATGCAACTTAGATCCAAATGATACTTTACCACCCTTCATTATACATGATTTACCAAAATTTCCTCCCATGACATCTGGAGCTGCTTGGAGTACTGTCTGCTCACAATCAATAACCCTACCAAGATGGGTCACAACCTCACAGACAACTGAAGAGGGAGGCTCAATAGGTCTCCATCTACTCGACAGAAGCTGATCCTCTGGCTGATTTCCCACACTCTCCAGACTTGGATCTACAATACAGACTGTCTCCTTGCTTCTCTCTGAAATCTTAGGGTCAGTTCTACTCAATTCACATAAATTAAAGGAATCTGAAGCGAGCGGGCAAGTAACAGGTAGTTTGACCTCCTCCCCTATACTATCACCTTGACTAAGGTGAGGCGGGGCCTCTACAACAGACTTACTCTCGACAACTGATCCTACTTGGTCAACTGATTCTAAACTTGGAGTGAGCGGTAATACTTCTGCCAACCCGACATCTTGTCCTAAACCATTCACTTGGCTAGAATACAATAGAGTCGTGGCTTTTAAGTTTCTCTCAACTCCTGGCACAACGTTCGTAGTGAGCGGGCAAGACAATGGTACAATGGTACAAATCATCTACTGGATTGGAATAAATCGGAGTCATAGTACTAGGCTTACTCTCAACAACTAGATTGGCCACACATGAATCTGGAACAACCGCATCCCACTTCTCCACTGAAGGGATACTGGTTTCTGGAACAAGTACTTGAGTAGCATCAGAACTGACAACTGGATTAATAGTAGTACTGACATCAGCACAGGTAGATTGGACAAAACCGTCTACTACAATAGATTGTTCATTCATAGAACTAACTTCAGCACAGGCAGAATAACCAACAGGGTCTGCAACTGGCTGTTTACATAAACTGGGATCAATCTCACCCAAAATACGATTTATGGCCACATCATTACCCAATATAACATCCACACCTGGGATGGGCAACTGTGTACAAACACCCACAGTGCATAAACTTGGAGCAATGGTGGATCTTAAAGTAACATCTATCAGAGGTACAGTTTGACATCCTGCAACACTCTGAAGAACAACAAACTTTCCAGTATCTCTCTTTTCAACATTAGAAAGTATACTAGCAGAAATTAAGGTTTGGGAAGCACCTGTATCACGAAGAATAACCACCGGCTTCCACTTTCCCTTAACACACAAAACTTCACCTGAAGACATATATGGAGAATACTGGTTCACCCAACTGGGGTTTACAGTTACAAGTTTATTAGTAAATTTATTTTGCATACCTCTACAATAAATGAGACCAGTTGGTCTTAACTATGGGTGCAAAGCATAACAGGAATTTACCACATGACCTCTTCTCCTGCAATGCATGCAATACCTGCTAGTGGTCGGAACAGACGAACCCACTGCAGGCTTATTCACTACATTAATTGAGGTTGACAACCCTGTCTGTTGTGTCTCAGATATAGGCTTTACAGGAGAAGGGTTAAGGGGAGAAGGTGATGTAGCTGGTCGAGTCTGGAAAACATGATTTTTATGAGCATATTGATTAGTTTTGGCATTGAAATGATTAATGGGTGCTCTAAAAGGCACTTTGGTAAGTAGTTCATGCTCATCAGCTAGCTTGGCTAATTTTATAAGATCAGTGGTTTGTTTATTTTCAGCCATAAACAAAGCTAATTTCTCTGGTAGACATCCCACTACTTCCTCAGTTACTATGAGGTCTCTCAAAGTCTCAAACTCTGTAATATTAAGTGCTTTTATCCATCTGTTAAAGTGATTTAATTTTACTCTTACAAAATCAGAAATAGTCTGGTTGTGCTCTTTTTAAACTTCTGAATTTTATTCTATGTGCCTCTGGGATCTGCTGGTAGGCATTTAAAATACTTTGCTGAACAAATTTAAAATCGAAAGAATTCTCAGCAGGCAAAGATGCAAATACCTCTTGAGCTTTACCCTTAAATTGTCCTTGTAAAATGCTAACCCATTGATCAACAGGCCAGTTCATGCTGACTGCTAGTTTCTTAAAATGCAAGAAAAATATTTCTGGATCTTCTTCATTAAACTTAGGCAAATCTACATGTTTACTGTACTTAGAAGAACTATTTGTACTCTCTGGATTATTACTAGTGTTACCCAAACCTGCCACAATCCTCTGCTGTTCCAACCTGTTATTATTTTCAGCCATACTCTGCTGAATTTCTAATTGTTTAGTCTGCTGCTCTGTTTGTTTAGTTTGTTGCTCTGCTAGACGTAACTGAGCCTCCAACTCGAGGTGTCTTGTCTGGTTCTGCAACTCTAACCTTTCCTTATCTGCTTCCAACTCAAGATGTTTTTGCTGGTTCTGCAACTGCAACTTCTGCTTGTCTGCTTCTAGCCTAGCCATTTCTAATTTAGTCTCCAACTCCAACTTTAAGATTGCCACCTGGTCACTTGACTCTTCTTCTAAATCTCCTAAACACTCCTTTTCAAGTCTCTCCTCCTCCACCAAGTGTGTGACAATAACTCTTAACACTTGAGCTTTCAACATTTTACTGGAAACTGCTAGGTTCAATTTATCAGCCAGCAATAACAAACCAGACTTCTTTAAGTCTTTAATTTTACCAAAATTTGGCTGATCTACCATCGCAACAACCTGATCCTCCATGGTTGGCTCAATAATCACAACTTACCACTTGAAACAACACTGAAAATTATGCTTGGCCCCTGGCACAAGCTGAACACTTACCTCAAATCGTGAAGCGTTGAAAAGTTTACACAGCAGCTCAGATTGAACAGATAATTTCACAGGCTTGATTAGGTGTCACTAGATAATCACAGAGTACCTAGGAAGGCAATTGCTATTAATAATTAGCACTGTTAATTGTACAAACATTACAGGGAATTAAGGTTTATTCTTCCGGACACAGGCCTCCATTTGTTACCACCCTTGAGACTTAATAAGGTTCTTCTCCCAGCAGTGTACAGAATTATTTAAATCGGCCTTGCCAACAATAGTCTAGGGGGATATAGATACATCACTGCATAAAATGGAGAGCAATATATTTACGCTAAGGGGGACAAACATAACATTTAAATGGTAAACATAATAACCAGAAATATTCTCTAGCATGCATTATCATAAATAAAACTCCTTATTGAGCCATGAGCAATATCACCAGAACCTGAATACATAAAAGGGAATATACACAATCATCTAACCAGAGAGTTAGCCTAATAATAGCTAAAAATAACAGAGACCAATGACTTAACTTAATACATGACCCCTCTCGACCACAGCCACCACACTACTGACCCACGCGTCGGTCCACAGGCCAAGCGTCTACCATCATATCAACTAACTATCCACATAACATTGTGGAAATTCTAATAATAAATTGCAGTACTAATAATCAAGACCTTAATAATCTAAAGAGTACATAATGACATTAAATTATACAATACAATTTAATGGTAACAAATGTGAATTAAATCAAGGTTAAATCATAAACACTCGCTTGACAACACATTCCCACGCTAGCCACATTCCCAATCTGGTCAACCGCCCACACACGGAGAAACCAACATGAAAATTCTAACACAAAAGCCTCATACAATATAATGCAACTCAGGCACACTACAGCCTGCTATAATATATAACATACAAAATCTCATTACATACAACTGGATGCTATAATAATTAGAGAATAAGATAATACAGTAATAACAGAATCAGAAGTAATGAAAGAATCTAGCAAGATTCGTAACAGTGCCTTTATCATATATTTCACAAAACTTGACATACATCTCATTCACTTCCTTGCCTAGCAACAAGTCTGTCCAATTATACTCACTAAAATTTTTTCTAAGGTTGCCATAATGTCCTCTCCTAAAGTCAGGTTTTTCAATTGCATCAACCTTCTTATTTTCTTCCAGATTATAATGCATTGCATACTTAATTCCCAAAAAGACATGGTCACTTTTACCCAAGGGAGGAAGGTACTGAATGTCAAATATTTCTTCCTCCTTCCTGGTAAATATCAAATCTAGCATGGAATGACCGTCCCCTTCCCTCATCCTCGTAACTTGTTTAACATGTTGATACAAGAATGTTTCCAGGATGAGGTCTACAAATTTACAGGTCCAAAAATCTTCTGTTTTAGCTTCATATTCTTCCCAGTCTATGGATTTCAAGTTGAAGTCGCCGACTATCAACAGTCGTGATCTATCGTTATCCGCTCTCGCTATGATCTTTCTCATTATAGTTATAAGACCTTCTCGTTTACTATCTAGCTCCTCCTTTGACCATGTGCTGCTTGGCGGTGGACTATATGCATTTATGATCATTAGTTTATCATCCTCATGGCAGATCTCTAGTGCTATTATGTCAACTTCTTGTGAATATGCAGTCATTATTTTGTTCACATTTGGGTGTTCTTTCACCAGCACAGCAACGCCACCGCCTTTCGTAATTTTTCTGTCCCATCTCCAAATTGAATAGCCCCTTGGGAATATGACCTCATTTAAAATAACATCTTCAAGTTTTGTCTCCGTGAGTGCAACAATGTCTGGTGTCTGCAGCTGTATTACATCACTTAACTCCAGTATCTTCGATCTTAGTCCATCTATGTTGGTGTATGCAATCTTCAGGAACTTGTTCCCCCTTTTCTTATTTTTCACTCCCCCTCTCTCTAATGATTTTGTTAGTTTGCCTTTATGTACCACTTTACTGGTCTGCCTACCCCTATCACTTTCTAGAAAAATGAATTGATTTCTTCTTCATTCCTGCTCTCATTTGAACGTTTTACCTCGGCGAGGTTCAGTTTCAGCTTCTCCCTATCTTCTTTTGAAAGATCTCATCTTAACGACCACACTTTCCCATCCTCATCACTTTGTAATTTTCTAGCATTCCTTAGTACTTCTTTCATCTGTTTGGCACCATTTAGGGTGATCCTCAAAGGTCGATCTTTCCTTTTTACATATCTGCCTATTCTCCTGTAGTCGCACACACTCTATGGTTGTAAGACCTTCCACGAGGCCAACAATTTTATCTACTACTTTTTCTTCTTCTACAGCTCTTTCTGACATAGATGTTATCTCCTTTTCTTTGCAGCCAAAAATTATCAGGGACTTACTCTGATCAACTGTGTTTTGCACCAACTTCGGGTTAGATGCCAATTCTTTTCTCACTTCCAGCCTAATGTTTGTTTTATCTTGATTGCTGCAGTGTTTGACTTCCTTTACTGCTTCTTCAATTTTTTCCTTCTCCTTGGCCACTTGTGCATAGGTAAGTTGCATATCTTTCTTGAAACTGTTCTATTCCCTGTGTAACATCCTCTATCTGTGCTGACAAAACCTGTTTCTCCTGTTTCCTTACCTAACCTATTGTTGTCATTTATGTTTAAATTTACTTTAACTTCTTCCATAGTTTTTAAGAGTTTATTTTCTTCTTCCATGGCTTTGCAATTCGTTTCCAATTGATTCTTATCCTTGCACAAGTCTTACACTAAACCCTCAAGACATACAATTTTCTTATTTAAATGGTCATTACTTTCTTTCAATTTACTAATTATTTCTACATGAGAGTTCACTATAGTATCTAATTTTACCAACTTGTTGTATAGACTGATTATATCAATGCTTTCTTCATTGAATCCAGCAAAATCAAGGTCTGTTTTGTATTTCCTCTTGCCGGCGGCCATCTTGAATGTTCTTCTCTGCACTAGAAACACTAAGGCAACTTTTTCTCATCCAATTTTTCTCATCATCATCGCTGTCACTTCACAGAAGTGAAGATGATGATGAGAAAAATTGGATGAGAAAAAGTTGCCTTAGTGTTTCTTTTGAAGCCAGCCAAATTAGTGGATGTGTCCTCACAAGATTATTCACGGATTTCGTGGTGTTAATTTCGCGAGAGATTATCCACAAATTTTGTGGAGTTAATTTCGCGAGGTCACTAGTAATATTTAATACTTCTTGATAATATTAGAAGTTTCATAGAGGCAATTAAGAGGCTATCATCAATAATTGTGTATATTATTTCTCCAAAATAGAGAATTATTTAATATATATTGCACTAGTGTTTCAGAATATAATATTTACTAATTGCCAACCCACAACAGGGTAGGATATTACCATTGACTAGTTGAACTATTTATTGTTCATCCTAGTCCCATTATTACCATAGTCTAGTTGCACTAAATTGAACAACCTAGCACCATTAATGAATGGTGCAGACCCTATTTTGGTTGTAATTGTTTCCAGCTCGAGTTGAGATGTGTAACAATTACAACCGAAAATTGTCCGAAAATTGTCCAGCAATATACTAGATGAATTATACACACAAGATCATAACACCATCCTGACAGTGCTGGACATCACCAAAGGTTTGCATTCCATCGTAAACAAACGACGAGCAAACGAGGAAGTTAAAGCCTCTTGCGAGCCTTAAGAAATAGAAAATATGAGTCAATTAAAGGGTAAAACAACTACCCCAAATAAACATCAGTCAATTACACTCACATCAAGTTGCAGAAAATCTGGCAATGCAGCAGAATCCTCCAAGCCTACTGTTACTAGTTCACCCAAACCGGTAACTTCCAAACGTGCAGTAGGCTGGGGGACATGTATGTTCTGCAAAAAGAAACATTCAACATACTGTTGTGCTAATTATCAAACAGAGACACTCGTATTAAGCGACTCTAGGAATTAGGGAGATGTTCAAACTGTCTCAAGTCACACAACATAGACTATTGTGATACCCAATTCAACACCTGCAACAGGTGTAGAAGAGGTAGGCACCATGCAGCACTGTGCAAACATACGAAATTAACGTATTCAAGACCCAGGGTGGAAGATAGCATTCCCACCACAGTACAGTACTGCAAGGTGCAACAAACAAAGGGTGTCCAATCGGCAAAGTCAAAAGGTAATACAACTTTGCCTACTGCCCAAATTACCGTCCAGAATAAGAGGGCCAAGGTCCATACACATGGGTTGTTTGACTAAGGGTCCCAGAGAACATATGTCACTAAAAAGTTGGCATATGAACTACAATTAAAGCCTGTAGCCCAGACGACAATCAACATCTCAGGGTTTCTAACAGATGCAGGACCTCAAGTCTACCAGGCGGTACAACCATCAGTACGTTTAGGCAGGTACGTCTGTCAAGTACAAGCCATTGTGGTGGACAAAATACCAGTAGACCTGTAAGTTCAAGGTCTGAGAGCAACAGCCAAAATCCTGAGAAATAGAGGAATAAAGTTGGCAGATAATATTAAGTCTGATCACCTCACCAACTTCGGTATCCTTGTAGGGACAGACTACTACCATCGATTCATCGGTAGCCCTACTAAATATCAGGGCATAACCATGCTAAATTCTGCAGGAGGCAAATTACTCTCAGGCCCAGTATTAAGTCTGAGGAGACCTATGTCTGCAGATAAACAATACCAGTAGAAATCTAAAATTGTCAGCTGATAATATTTCTCCAGTAGCATTATACTAAGGTTACAGCTGACTATAGCAACAGAGGTTGATGTTAATCCCATCATTTAATGCTGAAGATGAGTTCATGAGGCATTCAGTGGCAAATCAGTGAACAGTAGCCTAAACAGCTACAAGTCACTGCGACCAATGTCACTGAACCCACTGCAGTCTCAGAACCATACTTGACTTTAATGATGGGCTATTCAATACTCTTAATCAATTAACTAAATTAAACCCCAATAAATCTGACGAATGATTTTGATACATTTATTATTTAATCAAGATGAATTCCATGGGCCTCAGTACTCACCTAGTTGTACTCACCTAGTTGTGCTTGCGGGGGTTGAGCTCTGGCTCTTTGGTCCCGCCTCTCAACCGTCAATCAACAGGTGTACAGTTTCCTGAGCCTAATGGGCTCTATCATATCTACACTTGAAACTGTGTATGGAGTCAGCCTCCACCACATCGCTTCCTAATGCATTCCATTTGGCAACCACTCTGACACTAAAAAAGTTCTTTCTAATATCTCTGTGGCTCATTTGGGCACTCAGTTTCCACCTGTGTCTCCTAGTGCGTGTGCCCCTTGTGTTAAACAGCCTGTCTCTATCAACCCTGTCGATTCCCCTGAGAATCTTGAATGTGGTGATCATGTCCCCCCTAACTCTTCTGTCTTCCAACGAAGTGAGGTTTAATTCCTGCAGTCGCTCCTCGTAGCTCATACCTCTCAGCTCGGGTACTAGTCTGGTGGCAAACCTTTGAACCTTTTCCAGTTTAGTCTTATGCTTGACTAGATAGGGACTCCATGCTGGAGCCGCATACTCCAGGATTGGTCTGACATATGTGGTATATAATGTTCTGAAAGATTCCTTACACAAGTTTCTAAAGGCCGTTCTTATGTTAGCCAACATAAGTTCAGTGTTTATATATCAGTGACCAGTTACCTGAACAAGCTTCAAATTATATCTAATGTCACTGATCTCACTGCAGTCCCTGAATCATACTTGACTGTAGTACTTGATCACATTCAGTCTTCTGGGTTAAATAATATGTATTTAGGCTTGAATTTTAGCCTTTCAAGAGTTAACAGGGAAATGAAATTGCATTAGACTTCTAACCCCTGCAACTCTACTACGGGACAACCGTGTTGTATGAACAGATGCACAAATGTGTGATTACTAACAACTAACATCAAGTTAATCTAATAATTCGAAGGAGGAGTATTGGTGTTCGTCTGCTCTAATTAGGACTTCAACCCGTGAGCAGCCCCCCGGGGAATTATGTCGGAAAACTCGACACCATTTAATATTATATACAATAGGCAGATATTGCTGCTGTCGTTGTATAAACAAGTTACCCCATAGAAAATGTAGCTTGTAGTAGAATTTTCCGTCAATAGAAAATGGGATATCATTGCCACGTAGTACTATAAATTCACCAGCTATTGTGTTGGGAATTATTCTTAAATACATTAGTCTTTGGACTTTTTACATCATGAAAACATCTCATTTGAATTAACTTAATTATCAGTATCAAAATAGAGTAAATGTGACCCTTCTATCAGTTACTGACATCTGCACAGTAAGCCAGGAGCATCAGTAGTAAGGAATGGTCAGCCATTGTTGTTAGACCAGAGTCGTGGAGCAAATTCAGCTCCAATAATTTCTCTTGGACGAAGTGTTATGGAGATCAGAGTAGTGTTCTGCCATCATCAACACGCTGTCATCAACCACAAGGGAAGTGTCTTTCCGAAACCCGTTTATCTAATCATTTCTGGCCAGTTAATGTTAGTAGATATAGGGCGAACTGGTTAGAACACAAATAATCGACTCAATAGAGGTAATTAAGCCTTGGTCCTTATCTTATCTATTATACAGTGTTTTCTCTGATATAGCTGTCATATATTAGGATTCTGGCTTTACAGCTAGAGCCCTTTGACAGGAACAAGAAGAGGAAGCAAGACTTGCTGCATCAGTTACTGGGTGATGGAAGTTAGCCTCAAACGAGGATAATTTAGTGTCTACATCCTAGTTGTATCTGGTGGACTAAGCCTGCTGTACAATAAGATAAGGAACCTCCTCAATGTATACCAATATATGTAGTTTATTACTGTAGTTTGATTGGATTCATATATATAAATTTAATATAACCCCCCCCCTAATGTGTAAGGATCAATTTGTGAGATTATTGCAGAAATACAGTCCACTTAACATCATACAAATTGCTATCGAAATATATAAATTAACGTAAATAAAATTTAATATAAATTCATATAAATATATATAAATCTCACAGGTCGGTTCCCACATCTCTTGTCTGCCTCTTGGGAAAGAACTTGGGATCAAGTTCTCATGGGAGGTAGTCAAGTGTGGGCATAGTTTGTGTAGGCATAGTCGGGTGTGGGTGTAGTCGTGTGTGGGTGTAGTCGTGTGTGGGTGTGGGGAAAACCTGACTCCAATAACTAATAACTTGTTTTGGGCTCTGAGACCCAGTAACTAATAATTAAATAAATGTAAATATATACTTCGATAGCTATGAAGGACCACCACTTTTTGAGAAAAAGTGGAAAACAAAGAGACAATGGAAAAAACTGATCCTAGGAACTAGTGTCCTATGGATCTTGGTAAAACTGTAATACTTATATAAATGGAGTCAAATTAACTACACAAAATTGGGGGGTTACATGCTAAAAGATTAATACATCCCTAGCATTATTCTGGTGCTGGTTCTTCACCAGAGTAAATCAAATGTGAGAGTAAAAATATAGAGTATATAATATTGATGGAGGTAAATGCACCTTAATATACTACTGAAATGTTGAACAGCATCAGTAAATCAAAGGGTTAGTATAATTGATCTCTTTAGGAGATCACTACTGTAACTATGGAGTTATTGCTACTGATGGAAAAATGGACAGCTTAGCTGTGAAACTAAGAAGTAGTGATCGGTTGCTACACTCCACCGACGACGTGATGCATAGGGTAAATTGTTGCACAGAACGGTGGGGAAGCCTAGCACCTCGGTTGAAGTCGCCTTGGTACTGAAAGGCAATTACATTGTAGAAATCTTCTACACAATAGGTAATTACATTTACATCCTAAATCATGAGGATGACGGTAGTAAATTATCAGCTAATGTCTGAACAATTTGTATCATAGAAATAAACTGATAATCATATAATTAGATGGCAAATTTAATTAAAACACGTACTATATTTTGTTGGTTTGCATTCGGCCTAACGACTGCTAACCTAAATGTTAATAGTGGCCACATAATAACAAAAAGTTAAACTTAGCGGCCGAGCCTCGTGTCGTTGATGTGAAAACTTGAGCAATTCTTCGTCCTCCTGCTGCTGCTTGAAAGACGTTGACTCTAGAGTTGCTCGTATACTAGTCTATGACACGGCTATGTTGTGCCAAATAACGTGGCACCGCTCAACTGATCGTGAGAGCGAAATAAATAGGTCGAAACACAACTCTGCTACACGCTGTTAATGGCGTCCGTGCTCTCGTGTCCAGTCAAGTGACGCTCTCCCCCGTCTTCCTCCTGCTCCTTATTGCGCATGCGCGGCTTTCGAGCATAAATGAATATGTATTTATCGCAATTGACTAAGGAAGGAAGAGGTAATAGTAAGTATTAATATCACATTAAATTCTTCTGTGATAAAATAGAAGTTGTAGTAACAAAAATTGGCTTGATAAAAGTTGTGCAGCCAATCGAGGAAATTAAAGTAAAATCATTTACATCAAAGTAATTTCCTCTAGAATACTTAAATGTTAGTTAAATAAGGGAGCTCAGTAAGTAATAGTATACTACGAATCAAAGTTAACTATTTTTAGTAAATGAAATGATAAAGTGGATTCTTGTTATAAATCCAACTAAATGTGGAGAAAATTCATGTTGCTGCCTGTTGTTCCTCACGTACTAGGAAGAATTTGGTAATGAATGAATCATGATAATGATTAAATATATAGTTAGTAATTTTAGTAACTACTTTGGTTATATAAATACAATGATGTATAAAAACTGTTGGTTATTTCCAACAGTGGGTGTAGCCGTGTATGGGTGTAGTCGTGTGTGAGTATAGTCGTGTATGGGTGTAGTCGTGTGTGGGTGAAGTCATGTATGGGTGTAGTCGTGTGTGGGTGTAGTCGTGTGTGGGTGTAGTTGTG
>WNGS01164522.1:77344-96432 GCA_020271785.1 Procambarus virginalis | reverse complement strand
AAGACGGGTCTGCAGACACATTGAGGAGTGTCACACATTGGCGGCTGCAATACTGGCCTGGAGCCAAGATTTTCAGTGGAAAGGACAGAGTAGTCGCAGATGCGTGTCCGCATGCAATAACCAGACCATGACTTCTATTTTAAGGGGAGGGGTATGTGACGGTGTTCCCCCCCCCTTCTAATTCTCCCACGCCTGCTGTAAGAGTCATGTCCACTCTTCACGAGCGTTCTCTACATTGCAGGCACAAATTGAACATATGTGGGAGAGAAAAGTATTCTCGAAGAGCCGAGAAATTTGCGTAAATAGAACATTTTGTCCTGTGGGATAGGCCCTTTAGGGAGCCAATATGGGGCGCTGGGCAAGTCTGGTCTTCCGCCAAAACTGTGTGACGTCAGTGGCGCCAGGTTGGTGACCGTCAGCGACATGGCACTGGGAGCCAATGAAAACCAACTTTGGGAAAAGTGACGTCACATAGGGGGTCCGCCCGTGTTGGCGCCAGGAGATATCAGTCTTGCACGACGCGTCCGAGAGGTAGGGCGCGCGATCGGGTATCCTGTCAGAGTGACGGATTTACCGAACTCCGGTGGATTAAGCGTCTCCAGTTGTTGGCACGCTCGCTGTGAGGTCTTCCTGCACCCAAAAGTGGCTTAGATTAGGAATTGACAGAATATTGAGCAACAGTTGCTCAGGGACAGGTGCGTTGCAAGAAAGGGGCCGGGGGATCGACGTGTGTCGTCGTTGGCAGTTCACCAGTATAAGAGGCAGCTTAGTGGCCGGGCCACCCACCGTGAGGAACAGTTGACAGCCTTGTCAAACCAGGTTGAACGTGTGATCGACGATCCCGTCAAGTTTGACAGTAACCCCACCTTCGTGGGAACCCTACGCGTCACAGTTGGATGCAAGCACGCGAGAAGTCTTCCCAAATACCATAGCGATATATCTAGACGACAGGGGAATTGACGGTGATGTGAGCTTCAAGAGCTCTGAAGTGGGTGCTGTGCGTGTGTCGTCCGGACCGGCTGATATCTTCAGTGACTCGTAGTGGTGAGAGGCAGTTATCTGGGAGTACATTGACAAGGACTAATTGGGAAACGTACGACGACAGCCGAGACGTAGGCGGCCGCCGTAGTTGGGAGGAAAGTTGACGGCCAGGAGACCGACTTCACCCAGGGACGTACTGTAGGGAAAGAAGCACGGACCTGCTGTGTACAGAAGCGGCGAGACGCGGACATCCTAAGGCGTGGGGCTTGTGAGTCTGGATGAACGAGGCGAGAGCCTGGACCAGGATCACAACCCACTGTCATCCTAGGATAGGTGAAGTAGGTGTTTACAGTTCCCTCCCATTTCCCCTTTAGTTAGCTATATATATTCTTGTCAGTATCTTTTGTATGTCGTGAGCAAGGCTCATTTGAGTTTAAGTCACAGAGTGCACAAGATGTGGTGAGGGTACCACAGAGCGCTCACAGTATCAATTTACTATATCATATATCTATGTGTGGGTGTGTGCAAGCACCAAGATTCCTCAGAGAATTTACTGTGACTACTATTATTGATCTGTGATTATTATTATTATATATATATTGGTAGTGGACCAGATATTGGTGTATTTTTCTCTATAATCTATTGATATAAATGCCCGAGGATTGATCTCTAATCTATCAATATAAATGCCTGTGGATTGATCTCTATAATCTATTGATATAAATGCCTGTGGATTGATCTCCTATAATCTATTGATATAAGTGCCCGTGTGTTGATCTCCATAATCTATCGATATAAATGCCTGTGTGTTGATCTCTATGATCTATTGATATATATAGACCTGAATTTCGATTACTGATTTATATATGACATGATTGTGTGCTGAATAATATATATATGAAGTGCTGCAGTGATATCTCTTTGAGAGGAAGTACTAAATATAAAGAAAAGTTTCAGTGATCAAGTGAGTGCATTCACAGTTAAATATTATTAAGAATAGAATAATCTTTTGGTACAGTGAAAGTCACTGTGAGAGTATTGTGAATATAGATGTGATCGTGAGGCCAGTGATGTCCTAAGTAAGCCATGTGAAACGTTGAATAGTGTTTTGGAAAGTTAAATAAACGGTGATCGTGGACAATTAGAAAACAAGTACTAGTCTTTCCCACGATCTCGAGGGCCCGGTCAGCTGGCATTTCTGACAGGTGACACGTGCGGATGTTGCCATATGGTGGCGCTCTAGATTTTTATGCTATGAATGGAGCAATCGGCATATATTAATTCTGATACATTGATGCATGTATATTTCTCGTGATATTTTAAGTAAAATACCCAAAACTCTTGGTGTTTGATATCATCCCATCCATTTACCTTGTGACCATGTGAGGATATAAAGTAGAGTGACCTGCCTGATACTATATGACTGGATTTGGCCCTTGCCAAATTACACACCTAACCACTGCAGTGTTACTGGACATCTAAAAAACCAGTTGGCGACCTTGAAGGCTGTGTAATAGTTCGGTGTCGGGAGGGCCACAGATTGAGGGAAACCGATCTGTGCTCCCACGCAATCGTACAAATCTAAGGCCGGGTGTGGAAGATCGACGGGGATACGCTCCGAGGCCAGCAGTGGAGCCTAAGCGGATTGAGGGAAGACCCGTAGAACTACGGTGAGTAAGGGTTATGGTGGGAAGCAACCACCTGGAAAGGAGATCCAGTCGACTGTTGCTTTAACCCGGTCTCCGACGAGAACACCGGGAAACCCCGACAAGAGAGAGAGAGATAGAGTATAGAGAGAGAGATAAGAGAGAGAGATAGAGAGCGATAGAGAGAGATAGATAGAAGAGAGATCGATAGAGAGAGAGAGATATCGTAGAGAGAGAGAATAGAGCGAGAGCGGATATATTTGTCTCTATCTATCTATCTCTATATCTAGCTATATATCTATCTATACTATTCTATCTCTCTCTATATATATATATTATCTATATATACTATATATATTCTATATATATATACTATGAAAACATTATAATGACATTATGTCTGGTCGTGATGGTCAAGTGGGTTTTAAGGGCGTCCTGTACATACCAGTTGCGTTGCTCCTGGGAGTATGGGTTCGAGTCACTTCTTGGGGTGTGAGTGTTCATTCGCATATAGGGGCCATGGGCGGGATCCATTAGCTAGCTAGATTCGCAGAGATATAGAGATATAGAGATAGAGAGATAGATAGATAGAGTAGAGATAGATAGATAGATATAGATAGATATATAGATATATATATAGAGTATATATATATAGATATAGCTCTCTATCATATGAGATAGCCTATATAGATATCTATATATATATGATATATCTATATATATAGATTATCTACATATACTTATCATGTCCTCAAATATACTATACATGTCCTCCTCTTCAGTGGGGTCTAACAACTGGTGAAGGAAATCCTACCTGAGCACCTAGTTCAACAGGCAGGGGTACACGATCCCATCTTCACAAACTGCACAACCAAATGGATCTCTCTCGGAGGACCAGCACCCCACACCACCGCCTTCTGAAGCCCAATAAGCATTCCAGCTGGGATCGCCCCATTGCCGACAAGAAGCTGCAACTTTGCTAGAAGCTGCAACAACACTGCCCGACTCAGAGCTGTAGCAGCTCCCCATGCAGGTGAATTCCTATTAGCAACCCCAATGTCAGCAACCGGCACCGTCTCACACCGCAGGCCCCCTCCGAATTGCCGTTGCTCTCCGCCTCGCTGCCCCAATCCACACCGAATACAGGTGTATTTGCGGCGAGGCAAAGGCCGACAGGTACGGGACGGCATGCCCTTCTCTGCCAAAGGACAGGAGGATGGCATGCAAGACATGGCGAGGTCAATGACATTATCATGAGAAGCCTTACCATAGCCGGTGTCCAGCAGAGAGAGAACCTCGTTACCTAATGTCCCGCAACTCTGATGAGCCTGTCGGTCGCCCAGATGGAATCACGGTGAACCCTGGAAAGAATGGTAGACAGTTGGTGTGGGACTACACCTCGCGTTTCAACTTTAGCCAATACCTATGTTCACTTCAGTGCTTTACAAGCAGGAGGAGCTGCCAATCACCGTGAAGCTGCCAAGTCACGTAAATATAGAGACCTTGAGCACCACTACAATTTTGTCCCCATTGCCTCAGAGGCACTTGGTGCCTGGGGTAAAAAGTGCTGCTAGCTTTTTGAAAGCTAGCAGCATTAGCTTAGCTAGCTTAGCTAGCTAAGCTAATCGAAACAACTAGAGACCCTTAGAGCTGCCAGTTTTCATTTTCAGCGCCATAGTGTGTGGCAATCTCGAGAGGAAATGCTCACTGCATCCATGGTTCCTGCCCGCCATCTGAAGGAGCTGGAGGAGCTATTCAACTTGTAACAAGCAGCCTT
The DNA here is from genome assembly GCA_020271785.1 of Procambarus virginalis. Classification (NCBI taxonomy): domain Eukaryota; kingdom Metazoa; phylum Arthropoda; class Malacostraca; order Decapoda; family Cambaridae; genus Procambarus; species Procambarus virginalis. The sequence continues at coordinate 92,028 of WNGS01164522.1, read as the reverse complement.
GTACCCTGCATGTGCATGTAATCAATATTGTAATACTTTTTTTTGTGTAATGACATTTTCAAATAAAGTTAGAAAATTAAACACACATACCAAAATAATAGGGGGGGTGGTAGAAGAAGAAAATATCGAAGTGTTCAGTGAGGATTCACAAGGTCTTCTCTGAGTACTTTTTATTTTCTTCTCCGAGGCAATGGGTCCCCTACACTTGCAACAGAGGTGGTACCCCTTCTAATATCTATATATATATATATAGAATATATATATATATATAGATAATATATTATAGATATATATATATATATATCTATATATATAGTATCTCTATATATATATATATATAGAAGAAGAAAAATAATATATATATATATATATATATATATATATAATATATATATATATATATAGATATAATATCTATATATATCTATATATATATATATATATAAGGCATACTAGTTATGGCAGCTATTGGAAGATAGTTGTGCTTTCTGGTCGAGTCCCACTGGTGGGTGATTGTCTAAAGATTGTTAATCTTCTCTTGTGGTTCATGCAAGTATGTGCGTATATAATATATAGAGATATAGATAATATATAGTTATAGAGATATATATATATATATATATAGATATATATATTATATATAGATATATACTATATATATATATATAGATATAGATCTATAGCTATAGATATATATCTATATTATCTACTATAATATAGCTATACTATATATCATCGATATATCTATATATAGCTCTATCTATATATATATATCTATATATCTATATATATATATAGATCTATATATATATATATATATATATATGTGCCGGCATAAACCACATGTGAAAAATGAAGAATGCTTAACGCGTTTTTTGCCTAATTCGCCTTCATCAGAGCAAAAGTAGAATGAAAATAAGAAAACATTGCTGATCAGACCTTTTTATCTGCCTGATCAGACACCTGACCACCAAGAAAAAGTGAAGGAAAGGAATTATAAGAAAGAAGATAATTGCAGAAGGCCTATTGGCCCATTGGCCCATACGAGGCAGCTCCTATTAATAACTCCAAATGTCATACGTGTTAAATGGATCCTATATTGTTTTGACGTGCTATATTGAGGCTTAAATAGGGATCAACTTGTACATACCGGGGCTCACATTAAGGCTGTTGTTACAAGGTTTGATCAGAGCAGACTCGATCACATTTCGTTCAACAAAAATCCTTACTTTAACAATACTTTTTGCCCTGTGAAGTCGATAGAATGATTACATAAACTGGAATGTAAAACACAATGCACTGGAGTGCTGGGCTGTACGAATAGCATATGAATGCTGTTTTAAATGTGAGAAAGAGATTTACTGTCTGACCGATGTAAACACATGCACACTCATTACAAGGGATGGAATAAACACAAACTGCTACAGACGAGGGCGAGTTCTTAATTAACATGGACTTAACTGTATTATCATTTTTGAACACTAGATTAATATTTAGGTTCTTCAGAGCTGCGGCAAGATTTACTAGACCATCAGAATATGGTAATACCAACGAATTTTTCAGTTCTGGTTTAGACTTAGTAGTCTGATTGTAGAACGTTCTTTTTGCTTGGCCAAACGCAAGATCCAAGATCGATTTTGGGTATTTTAACTTCTTCCCAATTTCAAATATATTTGCTATTTCTTTATAAAAAATTCCGGACTGCAAACTCTCAGGGCTCTGAGAAATATATCAGAAAAAACTGCCCGCTTGACTTGAACATGATGACTGGAGTAAAAATGGACATACGAGCACACATTGGTAGGTTTTCTATACACATTGAATTTGAAACTCTTACCAATTTTATGAATCATGATGTCTAAAAAAGGCAGAACACCATTCACTTCGTTCTCAATTGTGAATTTAATTGACGGAACCAGCAAATTAAGTTGATTGAGAAAATCAGTTTCGTCATGGTTAACCGGCCAAAGGCATAAAATATCGTCAACGTACCTATACCAAAGCAAATTTGAGGGTAAAATCCTGGGAAGGATTTATGTTTCAAAACATTCCATGTACAGATTGCTCAAAACAGGGGAGAGGGGATTACCCATCGCCATGCCAAATGTTTGTTTATAAAATGAATCATTAAAGCTGAAATAATTATCTTTAATGCACAATTTTATAAGTTCAATAATGGTGTTAGTAGGTAAAGTTAAATTATACCTTGGGAGTAGATCCCGTAAGAATGACAACAGATCATCAACAGGAACCCTAGTGAACAGAGCCGTCACATCGAAACTCACAAGTTTAAAATCATAATTTAACCCTACTATCAGTCGTGGAGTGGCCTGACAGCAAAGCTGACTAGTACCTGCCAGCTACGGGCTGGACTGTAGTTGGAGGCCATCACGACGAGGCACTCGGTGGGATTGTGAATTGTCTGGCCTGTGGCCAGGGTGGATTCATTGTGTGTACTGGGACACAGAAGAAGAAACCAGGGCTACCCAGAGTGAGCGTCGCCGAGTGTCCAGTGTCTTCGGAAGAAGACGACGTTGTATATAATTGTATAGAAAAAAATCCCGTGTGTGACTTTTTACGTATGGTGGTGGGAATATATATATATATATAATTAAGTTTACTTGTGTCTTCACTGTACCTCCCCGTGGTTTTAAATTTCATTACGGAACACACCCCTTGAAAGCTTCTACTAACTTGAGGCCGGGTTCCCAAACTCTACTACCATCGGAGAAGAACCCGGTTGCGTCCCAGTAGGGCAATAATTGGCATCCCCAGCGGGATCTGACCCCTTGTCAAGTATGTTTGACAGGGGTGGTGACGTAGTGCAATTCCCTGTAAAAAAATCCCCTGTTTATAATTATTAGGACGTTATACGCCCTGTTCAGTGCAGTGTGATCACATGCAGTATTGGCGAGTGCAGTGCTCGGTGTGATAAAGTGCGGTATTTGCGAAGTACAGTGCTCAGTATGTTAAGTGCTCAAGTGAAGGGGAGTGTAAAGTGTTTATGCACCACTTAAGTGACAATGGTGGAGAAAGTAACCATTGAAGATCTGGATGATGTTCAGGACTTTCTGAACAAGGAGGACTGTCTTGCCAGATTGAAATATCTGGGAAAGCAAGAACTTGTGCTAGTGAGTGCCTATCTGGAGATCAAAATACGTGAAAGTGTTACCCGTGTCGAGATCTTGTCCAAGGTTCACAAACATTTGAATGCTGGGGAGAAACAGGAAAGCGAGACACAGGGTGCAAAGGAAAGTGAAGTGGTAGTTGCCACTGAAAAGGAAGATAAAGGTAGTGACATTGAAAGTGATGCGGGTGAACTGAATATAAGTTTTTTAACTGTCAAAATGCGTGCCTTAGAAATAAATCGTGAGATAGAGTGGAAGAAATTAGAAATAGAACGGGAAATTAAAGAAAAGGAAATGGAAATGAAACGTTTAGAATTACAAGAAAGGAAAGAAGAGCGAGAAAGGGAAGAAAAAAGAGAAAGAGAACGAGAAGAGCGAGAAAGAGAACGAGAAGAGCGAGAAAGAGAAAGAGAAGAAAGTGAAAGAGAAGAAAAGGAGAAGGAAAGAAAACACGAGTTAGAATTGCTGCGATTAGGCGGTCAGAGGAAAACAACGCAAACGAGTGGTTTCGATCCAGTAAGGAATATAAAGATGGTCCCTAAATTCAACGAAAAGGATGTTTCGAAGTTCTTCGCCGCCTTCGAGAAAGTTGCAGCCTCTTTGGATTGGCCAAAGGAAAATTGGGCCATCATGATACAGTCCGTCTTGACTGGGAAGGCCCAAATTGCCTACTCCACGTTGTCCCTTGATAACTCCAGTGATTACGACAAGGTGAAGAAGGTAGTGCTCATGGCTTACCAGTTGGTGCCTGAGGCTTATAGGCAGAAGTTCAGGAACCTAAAGAAGACCTTGGAGCACACGTTCACCGAGTTTGCGACCATCAAGGAACGTCTTTTTCAGGAATGGTGTGCTTCTCGGAAGGTGAAGACAAAAGAAGACCTCGAGCAGCTCATACTGCTAGAGGACTTCAAAGACTGCCTATCAGGGGACCTGAAGACGTACCTGGAGGAACAACAGGTGGAGACCTTAAATGCAGCAGCCACTATGGCTGAAGAATACATCTTGACGCATAGGCCTTCTGCTAGGTATGTCCCAAAGACCTACTCGAGATATTCGGCAAAATATAAACCAGAGGAGAAGACCGCCCCTCATAATGCCGCAAAGTCAACCCCAGATAGTCCTAGGAGGTTTAGTCGAAAAAGGGACATAATGTGTTGGTCCTGTGGAAAGAAAGGGCACATCGCTGCTAGGTGTCGTAGCAGTGCGGGTAACAATCCACGTAGGGAAGTTATGCTGGTGAGTAGTATAGTACCACCGATGGCCACCCTAGAGAAGAGGAAAGAGTGTTCGCCCCATATACTTCACAAGGGTATGTATCAAGTGATCACTTGGTTAAGCCCGTAGTAGTACTCAGAGACAGTGGAGCTGCCCAGTCTCTGATTTTGGAAAAGTCATTACCCGAAGGTGTATCAGCGTATGGGACACAGAAGGTAATCCTAGGCGGTTTTCCTTCCACTTTGTACGTAGCCCCTTTGATAAAGGTGCATCTAGAGTCCCAACACTTCAAAGGCGAGTGTAAGTTAGCTGTGGTGGACAGTCTTACCATAGAAGGAATTGACGTTATTTTGGCCAATGACTTAGCCCTAGGTTTGTTACCTAACCATCCCCTGGTCATGGAAGATCCAGTGTGTAAAGAGACAAATCCAATTACGGTAGTGCAAACAAGGTCTCAGGCTCAATTCCAGGTACCATCGGATTTAAATGCTTTGTTTGACTCTCCTCCTATCCCACAGGTTACGAGTAGCCATTCACCTGACCCGCCTGTCCCGATGCCAGTTCCTGAATGCTGGACTCGCGCCAATCTGCTAGAAGAGCAGAGGAAGGACCCTCAAGTACAAAAGTTGGCAAATACCATAGAGTCTCCTACGAAAGGAGGTGATCTGTACGTCTGGTCGAATGGAGTGCTGTGTCACAGGTGTCCACCGAAATACCCCCAGTCAACTGAGGTAGGTAAGCGGATAGTCGTCCCAGCCGTGTGCCAATCTAAGCTGTTAGAATCGGCTCATGCCGATAGATTTGCCAGACATGGTGGGGTTTCGAAAACCTTTCACCGACTAGCTAAGTGTTTCTATTGGCCACACATGGAGAAGGACGTACGTCGCTTCTGCAAAGCATGCCACGCCTGCCAGATGGCAGGAAAAGCAAACCAGCCTGTCCCCTAAGCTCGTTTATGCCCTATCCCATCCATAGGTGAGCCCTTCGAGCAACTCATTCTGGATGTAGTTGGCCCGCTTCCGCCTTCTACCTCAGGGGTGCAGTATTTGTTCACTATATTAGATCGGGTTAGTAGGTACCCAGAAGCGATCCCCCCCTTAAGACCATCACAGCTAAGGTCTTGGTGAAACATCTACTCTGGTTCGTCTCGCGATATGGTCTTCCTAAGACCATTCAGACGGATCAGGGATCGATCTTTATGTCTCGTTTGTTTCGCCAACAGATCGCTGACCTAGAAATCCAACAGATTACCTCCAGTGCCTACCATCCCGAGTCGCAAGGAGTTTTGGAGCGTTTCCACGAGACGCTGAAAGGCATGCTTAGAAAGTTTTGCTATGACCTGCAGAGTAAATGGGTTGAAGACCTACCCTACCTCCTATTTGCGGTAAGATCGGTGCCTAATGAATCGCTAGGCATCTCCCTATTCGAAATGATTTATGGCCACTCTGTGAGAGGTCCCTTAGAAGTGGCACGAGACCATTGGCTGGACGAGAAGACCGACGTAGACGTTGTGGACTGGCTATCTACAAATAAAGGCAGGTTGTTCTCTGCTTGAGAGATGGCAAAGGAAACCTTAGAGAATACTCAGAAGACCACCAAGAGCAGGTATGATAAGTGGACCAAACAAAGGCATTTCCTAGTAGGGGATCTAGTCTTGGTATGTACTCCCACAGTGACCGGCAGTCTGAGTGCTAAATTTGTAGGTCCTTACCAGGTCTTGAGAAAAGTTACTAATCACAATTACCTTCTTAACACTCCAGACCGCAGGAAGAAGGAAACTTTAGTTCTTGTCAACATGATTAAAAAAAATGAGGGCCAAGATACACTCCCAATAACCACAGTGACAACTAAAGATGACATGGAGGAAGATGAGGATGTACTAACTAACTCAGAGGTTCTACATAAATTGCAGGCAAAATTGACACATGTGGCCGGAGGAGATCAACCATCATTGCTGAAAATGATCCGGAGGTACAAGACAATCTTCAGAGATGTTCCAGGACTAACATCTGTCCTTCAGCATGACGTCGTACTGGAGGAAGGAGTCCGGCCTATAAAGCAACACCCCTACCGACTCAATCCCCTGAAGAAAAAGGTGGTGGAAGAGGAGGTGAAGTATATGTTGAAACACCATCTAATAGCCCCAAGCACGAGCCCATGGTCATCCCCGATACTACTAGTGCCTGAACCTGGTAAGAAGTACCGCTTCTGTATTGATTATCGCCAGGTGAATAAGGTCACAGTAGCTGATACCTATCCTCTCCTCAGAGTAGAGGAATGTCTCGATGCCATAGGCAAAGCTCTCTACCTGACGAAATTTGACCTATTTTGGCAGGTCCCCCTCACAGAAAGGGCCAAACCCGTCTCTGCGTTCGTGACTCCCGACGGCCTGTTTGAATGTCAGGTGATGCCGTTTGGGATGAAAAACGCAGCATCCACCTTCCAGAGACTGATGGGTATTGTGTTGCGTGACGTAGAAAACACCTTGGTCTACATCGATGATGTAATAATATATGATGTTAATTGGCAGGACCATCTACGTCACATAGAGGACATCTTCGACGCCATGCTCCAGTCAGGGTTGGTAGTCAACCTGCACAAATCTGAGTTTGCCAAAACCTCTGTCATGTTTTAGGTCATAAGGTAGGAGGAGGGTGGATTGCGCCAAAGGCCAGTAAGGTAGAGGCAATAGTCCAGTATCCTACAACAGCCACCAGGAAGGACATCTTGCGTTTCCTTGGTATGGCTGGTTTTCTACGCAAGTTTGTCCTAATTTCATCCATAGCCGCCCCCTGACAAATCTTTTGAGAAAGGGTGTGAAACTGTCGTGGGAATGAACTGCGTTCAGGAAGCCTTTGAGAGCCTCAAGGCAATTAATCTCTTCTCCAATCCTCAGGTCCCAGAGTTTTGAGGATAGATTTATCCTGGCCGTCGACGCTTCCGACTATGGCCTGGGGTCCGTATTATCTCAGACGGATGAAAAAGGGGTGGAACATCCTGTAGCCTACCATTCTAAGAAGTTTATCCCCAGTCAGCTCAACTATTCCGTCATAGAAAAAGAGACGTTGGCTTTAATCAGTTCAATCCAACACAGTGAAGTGTATCTAACTAGTAATAGTCATCCTATCCTAGTACGAACTGACCATAACCCTCCAAAGTTTCTCGCCCAGTTTAAACAGAAGAATCTTCAACTCACCAGATGGAGTCTACATCTGCAACAATATCCCCTCCAGATTGAGCACATCAAAGGAGTGGATAACGTTGTAGCTGATGCATTGTCACGCATCTAAACAACGGATTAATTTTGTTTGTTTCCTTTATTGTTTTTAGAAACCCAAACCAAATTCTTTTGGTGGGGAGGTGTTACGAACCCAAATTCTTCGCCCGAGCATGAAGCCAGGAAGTCCACGCCATCTGTGAGTCCGCCCCCAAAAACCCCGCACCATGGACAACGCCATCTAGTGATGACGGAAGATTCCGGCGATTAGTGCTGGATGCCTGTCCTGGTCGGCTCGTGACGTAGCCGCTACTGACCTCTGGTGAGGTGACGCTCAGACAGTGAACGCTATCTATGGAGCGAAGAGGTGGACGTTTGTGTCTAAGCTAGTATGTGACGTTTCCTAGTGGCCCCATGTAGTGTCCCAAGTACTGATGACGTGTCTACTTTCAAAGTCAACCTAGAACGGTTGCAAGGTACGTTGAATCAGTCTACCCAAGGCAGCCAAGGTCTCTTCACCAGTCTGCTTTGTAGAAGCTGTGAGCCGCCACCAGACGAACTCTGCTGAGTGTGTGATTGCCTGCCTGAGAAGTGGCAGTAACGGGATTCGCCGTATCCGGGGCTGGCTGGTGGAAGAGACCACCCACTGAGGTGCCTACTGAGGAGGGTGACCAGTGAGTCACACGAGGCTCCTTCCTAGGGCTCGCAACCCTATTATCAGTCGTGGAGTGGCTTGACAGCAAAGCTGACTAGTACCTGCCAGCTACGGGCTGGACTGTGGTTGGAGGCCATCACGACGAGGCACCCGGTGGGATTGTGAATTGGCTGGCCTGTGGCCAGGGTGGATTCATTGTGTGTTCTGGGACACAGAAGAAGAAACCAGGGCTAACCAGAGTGAGCGTCGCCGAGTGTCCAGTGTCTTCGGAAGAAGACGACGTTGTATATAATTGTATAGAAATAATTACCGTGTGTGACTTTACATATGGTGGTGGGAATATATATATAATTAAGTTTACTAGTGTCTTCACTGTACCTCCCCGTGGTTTTAAATTTCATTAAGGAACACACCCTTTGAAAGCCTCTACTAACTTGGGGCCGGATTCCCAAACTCTACTACCATCGGAGAAGAACCCGGTTGCGTCCCAGTAGGGCCGTAACAATCATGGACAAAGAAGACTACGTCCAAAAAATGAACCAGTTATTGGAAGACAGAGACACTTACTTAGCTGTTAATAGTGACCCTATTGAAAGAGTTATTGCTCATTTCAACAAAACTCTTAAAACCTTGCTCAAGAACGATAAGGAGTTGATTCCTAAGTTTTTAAGTCGTTACCCTTCTCTCCCATATCTACATGGGCTTATTAAAACACACAAACCCAATAATCCTGCAAGACCTATTATTAGTTCTGTTGGATCTGTGGCATATAGACTTTCCAAATGGCTCGTCCAAGTCTTGTCTCCAGTAGTAGGTTTCATTTCCAACTCACACGTAACAAAGAACTTGGTTAACAAGTTGTCTAGTTTGAAATTAAATTAAGATTTTAAACTTGTGAGTTTCGATGTGACGGCTCTGTTCACTAGGGTTCCTGTTGATCTGTTGTCATTCTTACGGGATCTACTCCCAAGGTATAATTTAACTTTACCTACTAACACCATTATTGAACTTATAAAATTGTGCATTAAAAATAATTATTTCAGCTTTAATGATTCATTTTATAAACAAACATTTGGCATGGCGATGGGTAATCCCCTCTCCCCTGTTTTGAGCAATCTGTACATGGAATGTTTTGAAACAAATATCCTTCCCAGGATTTTGCCCTCAAATTTGCTTTGGTATAGGTACGTTGACAATAGTTTATGCCTTTGGTCGGTTAACCATGACGAAACTGATTTTCTCAATCAACTTAATTCGCTGGTTCCGTCAAATACATTCACAATTGAGAACGAAGTGAATGGTGTTCTGCCTTTTTTAGACATCATGATTCATAAAATTGGTAAGAGTTTCAAATTCAATGTGTATAGGAAACCTACCAATGTGTGCTCGTATGTCCATTTTTACTCCAGTCATCATGTTCAGGTCAAGCGGGCAGTTTTTTCTGGTATATTTCTCAGAGCCCTGAGAGTTTGCAGTCCGGAATTTTTTGATAAAGAAATAGCAAATATATTTGAAATTGGAATGAAGTTAAAATACCCAAAATCGATCTTGGATCTTGCGTTTGGCCAAGCAAAAAGAACGTTCTACAAACAGACTACTAAGTCTAAACCAGAACTGAAAAATTCGTTGATATTACCATATTCTGATGGTCTAGTAAATCTTGCCGCAGCTCTGAAGAACCTAAATATTAATCTAGTGTACAAAAATGATACAGTTAAGTCCATGTTAATTAAGAACTCGCCCTCGTCTGTAGCAGGTTGTGTGTATTTCCATCCCTTGTAATGAGTGTGCATGTGTTTACATCGGCCAGACAAGTAAATCTCTTTTCTCACATTTAAAACAGCATTCATATGCTATTCGTACAGCCCAGCACGCCAGTGCATTGTGTTTACATTCAGTTTATGTAATCATTCTATCGACTTCACAGGGGCAAAAGTATTGTTAAAAGTAAGGATTTTGTTGAACGAAATGTGATCGAGTCTGCTCTGATCATTGTAACAACAGCCTTAATGTGAGCCCCGGTATGTACAAGTTGGATCCCTATTTAAGCCTCAATATAGCACTTCAAAACAATATAGGATCCATTTAACACGTATGACATTTGGAGATATTAATAGGAGCTGCCTCGTATGGGCCAATGGGCCTTCTGCAATTATCTTTTCTTATAATTCCTTTCCTTCACTTATTCTTGGTGGTCAGGTGTCTGCTCAGGCGGATTTCAAGGTCTGATCAGCATGTTTTCTTATCTTCATTCTACTTTGCTCTGATGAAGGCGACTTAGCCGAAAACGCGTTAAGAATTCTTTATTTTCACATGTGGTTATTCTGCATACTTAGATCAGTGTTGTGTGTTTATTGTTGCATATATATATATATATATATATATATAGATATATATATATATATATATATATATATATATATATATATATATATATAATATATATATATAATATATATATATATATATAGATAGATATCTATATCTTCTAGCAAATTCCGTGTTGCGTTTCACTTACGAGATGGAGAAGGATGGGAAACTACCCTTTCTAGATGTAACAGTCATGGAAAGGAGCGGAGGTTTCCACACTGCAATCTACACTAGGAAACAAACATAGGAATGTGCCTCAATTCCAACAGTGACTGCCCAGACAGGTACAAGAGGAGTGTTGTTAATGCTTATGTCGACTGTGCTCTCGGCCACAGCTCAGGATGGAAGCAAGTCGATGAAGAACTCTGTAGGATAAGACAGGTCCTAGTCAACAACGGCTTCTCCAATGGTTTCGTTGAAGATATCATAAGAAGGAAGGTGAAACGCCATGCAGCCTCTGAAGAAACAACTAACACAACACCTGTACCCCCTATTAGACTATTTTACAGGAACTTCTTTTCCACAGCTCATAAAACGGAGGAAAGGGTCCTGAAAGATATTGTTAATAGAAACGTTATCCCTACAGACAAAAATCAGAAGATACAATTGACGATTTACTATAAAACCAAGAAAACTGCCAACATACTCATGAGAAACTCTCCAGACACAAAGCAGAACGCTTTGAAAGAGACCAATGTCGTCTATGCCTTCAAATGCCCACTTGGGGACTGTAAGCCCCAAAGAACTCAGTATATAGGCAAGACAACAACATCTCTTTCCAGGCGATTAACGATGCATAAGCAACAGGGCTCTATCAAGGAACATACTATCTCTTCCCACAACCAGACCATCACCAGAGAAGTCTTGACAAAAAACACGGAAATCATCGATAGATACAGCGATAGCAGGCGGCTTGATATCTGCGAGGCACTACACATTAAGAAGTCAACACCAGCAATCAACAGCCAATTAACGCACAATTATATTCTACCCACTTCAAGACTCCGCTCTAATATAGAAGCATCAAGAAATATGGGCCAATAGGCCGTCTGCAGTTACAGATCTATTCTTCCCTTTAGCTTATACCCATTGTTTCGTGTTCTGAGTTTTGTTGAAAGTTTTTCACCTCATCCAAAACTATTGTTTTACATCACCTCACCCAAATGCAGGTATAAAGAGCCAAAGCTGTTCAGTTATAGTTGTGTGTGTGTGTAAACTAAAGTCTTTGAAAATGTAATAAGTTTTACGAGACTTGCTCAAGTGTCGTGTCAGACTAGAAATAAAAATGAACTTTGGAGAATTGATTTTTCAGTTACCATCAACAGTGAAAAAGAATATAAGAAACATTGAGAAAATTCGTGTTAGAATTATTAATCTTACTTTTTCGGTCATATTTAATATATATATATATATATATATATATATATATATATATATATATATATATATATATATATATATGCGTGATGACGACATTGTACAAGTGGGCTCCACCAGAGCAGAACCTCTCTGGGTGGCTGAATCTGTGGTCCATATAGCAGCCATGTCCTTCCCAACAGGATCAGCAGGTGGGTTCACAGGACTAGAACCCAACCACCTCAAGCAAATGCTCAACCCTGCACTGGGTGACATTGCAAAGAACCTCTTGGTGGAACTAACCAGATTCACCAACACATGTCTAGCTGGCAACATACCAGCGTCCATAAGACCTATTTTTTTTAAGCATCTCTCTGTGCTCTAAAGAAAAAGGATGGAGGGATCAGGCCAATAGCTGTGGGCAATTCTCTCCAGCGTCTCGTCGCAAAGGCAGTTGCAAGAACAGTTAGTGATGCAGCGGCCAACATGGTGAAGCCAAACCAGCTCGGGTTTGGCATTCCACAAGTGTGTGAGGCGGCAGCCCATGGAGCTCGAGCCTTCATCGCCAACATCACAGACGAAAAGGCCCTTATCAAGCTAGATTACAAAAACGCCTTCAATTTGGTGCGGAGGGATGCTGTACTCCATGCGGTTCATAGTCATTTCCCTTCCCTCTACCCTTTTGTATATTCATGCTACAGTATGGATCTTAAGCTACTTTTTGGCGAACATGAAATTGACTCGCGGGAAGGCGTCCAACAGGGTGACCCCCTTGCTCCTCTCCTTTTCTGCTTAGTCATCAAACAAGTCACAGAGGTCCTGTCCAGCGAGCTTAACATCTGGTTCTTGGATGATGGTACCCTAGCTGGTTCCCAAGACTCCCTCCTGGAGGACATCAGAAAAATCCAGGAGCAAGGTGCAGTTTTAGGCCTCACCCTGAACCCTTCTAAATGTGAAATAATATGTTCCAACCAGGGCATCGTAGAGAGAATAGAGGGTCTTCTGCCAAATATCCATAAAACTAAACCTGAAGACAGCACACTCCTAGGGGCTCCCCTGGGGTTGAAAGCCATCGATGAGGTCCTTGATAAGAAAATCGCCGACCTTAAGAGGATGGATGGGAGGATTGAGGATATTGATGCTCATGATGCACTCTACCTCATCACCAGATGTCTGTCCCTCCCCAGGTTGACCTACTTTCTGAGGTGTTCACCATCTTACAGTAGCCAAAAACTAAGTGAGTATGACCGGTTACTGAAATCAATGCTAGAAAAAGCCCTTAACCTCTCTCTTGATGACCTACAGTGGAAACAAGCCTCTCTTCCCGTAAGACTTGGGGGCCTCGGAGTTCGAACAGCAACGCAAATCGCTGTTCCAGCCTTCCTGTCCTCCTTATCAGCATCCGACGACCTTGTGAAGGAAATTCTACCTGCCCACTTACATCAGCTGGCAGGTGTACATGATCCCAATTTTACACGCTGTGCCACAGAGTGGGCCTCTCGTGCAGGCCCATCACCTCAACCACCATCCCCAAAAGCCCACAAGCAATCCAGCTGGGATGGCCCCATTGTAGACCAAGTTGCTGCAGAGTGCCTGGGTGCTGCAACAACACAACACGACATTGCTCGCCTCACAGCAGTAGCAGCCCCACATGCAGGGGATTTCCTGTTAGCAACCCCAATGTCGGCAACTGGCACGCGTCTCACACCACACGCCCTCCGAATTGCTGTGGCCCTCCGCCTTGCTGCCCCAATCCACACCAGATATAGGTGTATTTGCGGCGAGGTGGTGGCTGACAGGTACGGCCACCATGGCCTACTCTGCCAAAGCACAGGGGGATGGCACTCGAGGCACAGTGAAGTTAACGACATCATCAAGAGGAGCCTCACCACAGCTGGATGCCCAGCTGAAAGAGAGCCCCGTTACCTAACGCCCGTAACTCTGATGCTCTTATTGGTCGCCCGGATGGTAGTGAACCCCTGGAAGAATGGCAAGCAGTTGGTATGGGACTACACGTGCGTATCAACCCTGGCTAACACCTACATTGACCTCAGTGTTGCACAACCAGGAGGCGCTGCCACCCACAGGGAAGCAGCCAAATCCCGTAAGTATAGAGAACTGGATCACCACTACAATTTTGTCCCCATTGCTTCTGAGACACCCGGCGCCTGGGGTAAAAGTGCTACCAGTTTTTTGAAGGAACTGGGTTCTAGGTTCATTGAAACAACAAGGGACCCTAGAGCTGCCAGCTTTCTTTTCCAGCGCCTCAGCGTGGCGATACAGAGGGGAAATGCGCACTGCATCCAGGGTTCCTGCCCGCCATCTGAGGAGCTGGAGGAACTCGACAACCTATGATAACCATCTTTGTAACCTATATGTAACTCCTTTTTTGTAACAAAGTTCAAATAAAGCAAATATATATGTGTACACACAAAAGAATGGGGGTGGTAGGAGAAGATAATATTAGTGTTCAGTGAGAAACCACAAGGTCTCCTCTGAATACATTTTATTTTCTTCTCCGAGGCTATGGGTCCCCACATTGGCACCAGAGGTGGTACCCTCACAAACTTTAAATATATATATATATATATATATATATATATATATATATATATATATATATATATATATATATATATATATATATATATATTATATATATATATATATATATAGATATATATATATATATATATCAATATATATATATATATATATATATATATATATATATATATGCAAC